>PNEQ01001618.1:16388-37269 GCA_003012365.1 Medauroidea extradentata | reverse complement strand
CTGTGTATTTTTTAACTTTTATTTTGTAATTATTTGCACTACTTAAGTGTTAATTGCTAAATGTTTCATGTGTACTACTTTGTTTTCTCAGTTGAAAACACTTCCCCTTTTATTAATTCACTTAATTATAAGCCTCAGAAGTTCTAAATTGTTTAAATATTGGGAGAAAATTATTACGGAATCGTTAAAAAACTAATATTAAAACACCAATTTTCACTTCCTGAAAGTACCGATTTTTTACTTTGAAAATACCGCTTTATGCCACTTGAAAGCACCGAAAAATTCCCTTCCCTACTCATGAGACAAACCACCACTTTTATGCTCATGAGACAAACCATCATTTTTATGCTCACGAGACAAACCACCACTTTTATGCTCACGAGACAAACCACCACTTTTATGCTCATGAGACAAAGAGCTACTTTATGCTCATGAGACAAACCATCACTTTTATGCTCATAAGACAAACCACCACTTTTATGCCCATGAAACAAACCACCACTTTTATGCCCATGAGACAAACCACCACTTTTATGCTCATGAGACAAACCACCACTTTTATGCTCATGAGACAAACCATCACTTTTATGCTCATGAGACAAACCACCACTTTTATGCCCATGAAACAAACCACCACTTTTATGCCCATGAGACAAACCACCACTTTTATGCTCATGAGACAAACCACCACTTTAATGCTCATGAGACAAACCATCACTTTTATGCTCATGAGACAAACCATCACTTTTATGCTCATGAGACAAATCATCACTTTTATGCTCATGAGACAAACCACCACTTTTATACACATGAGACAAACCACCACTTTTATGCCCATGAGACAAACCACCACTTTTATGCCCATGAGACAAACCACCACTTTTATGCCCATGAGATAAACCACCACTTTTATGCCCATGAGACAAACCACCACTTTTATGCCCATGAGACAAACCATCACTTTTATGCTCATGAGACAAACCATCACTTTTATGCTCATGAGACAAACCACCACTTTTAGTATCTTTAGTCTATGGCATCTCACCAACCTATTACATATTCAGACAGTGTTCGTTTTACAGTACCAGATGTGTTTTTGGTGCACAAAGGATTGAGTAAAAAAAAGAGATCGGGGTTGGCACATACTATGTTACCCCCAAGCCAAAATATTTAATACAAAATTAAGAGACATTTAGTGTTATCAACAGTAGTCTTAAATTCAGGGTAAGAAAAATTTTCCCCAAGAAACTGTTCATTTTAAGAGGGTAGTCTTGGATTCACTGTCGTCTTCTATGTGGGTAATAAGGTACAAACACGAAACAGACATGCAAAGATAAACGTAACATGATTTCTGTGCATTATTGGCACATATTTTAGAGATTAATTTTTCAAACTACAGTAAAATCCCTTACGATCCCTTTATTACAACCACCTCTCTACAGTGACCCTTTCCTCAGATGCCATGAGGTTGTAAAATAAGTGTTTTATTGTACAGTAAAAAGCCTTTATAACCACCACCCTTATAATAACAATCCTGTCGTCATGAACCATCAGTGGTCAGCATAAAATGGTTTTAATGTAATTAAAATCAGATTTGTAAGACTCACTCTTCGGGAGACATAATAACCTTACTTGAAAAAATTACTGAATTCATTAATGACAGTACAAATTCTTACACTTTGGCGGAGTGTGAATAGCAAACCCTCTACTATGAAGAATTTGGCAGCCTAAAAGTCCAAATATATATTTTGAAGGAAAATTTTCAATACTGGGGTAGTTAAAGTCATTCTGTTAGTTTAAATTGTGAAGAAGCACAGTTAAAAAACACAAAATATACAGAGACAGTCTGATAATAATCTTGTACCCTGATAGGAAACTTGGCTGTTAATTTTTCAACTTACTCTTTGGTGGAATGAGCGGCTTGCCCCTGGTAGCACACCAACCGACAGGATGCACAGATGAGGTTCCCAGATTAACCCAGAAGTCTTTGATATCATTCTGGTCGAAGCCTTCATACCTCAGCAACGCATAGTAACCTAGCATAAACAAAAATTTGCTTTTCTAAGCAACTACTGTACAATGGCAAAGCTGCAAATTCAGCAAATATTACACATACTGTATCTACATTTCTGTTTAAAAATAACTGTAAAATTAATGATAAAAAGTGTAATCCGTGAGCAAACATAATTTCAAAAAATTGAACATTAAATTTTTTCCAAAAAAAAATACATGAAAATACTTTAAATATGGCAATGTAAACACATGACTCAGATTAACCAATGTTTCTCATACATTAGAGTTCTATAGTCAGAGTCTACCCTTACTATAAAAGTGTCATCACTGAATTGGGCCAATTTCGACCACTCAACACAAAAATTTCATTGATATATTTACTAACATAATTGCGGCATGTTTTGACCTAATTGCAGGCGCAAAAATGGGAAGCGACCATTGTGAGTTGTTTTAAAACAAATTTTTATTCCTTTGAAGATTTTTTTTAGTGTAAACTAAAACGTAAAGGTACACATTCTTCCATGTCAGACGTCTAGGCCTATAACCTTTACTCCTGAAAATAAACAAAAAATATTTCTGAGTTTTACAGTAAACATGAAAAATAAACACCACAAAATCTTGTTTAACGATTGAAGTGCGTCAGTAATTGTTTTGCCTGTTGAAAATGATAGGTGCTTTTTGATACTTCTTTACGCCCTTCAAAATAATGGTGCCGGAATTATGGGATGGTGGTCATTATAGGAGTAAATACGGTATTTTGCTCATTCTATTTAATGGTACTTTATTAATACAGTACATTACAGATTATTAAGTCTAAAGTTGTTCACAACTTTTTGTCTAAATTTGCCAATATTTTGGTTAACCTTAAATATTTATTTTTTATTACCTATGTATTAATTTTTTTAATGCCTCTGTTATCAACTAGATATTTTTCAGTTTCTATAATGCATCAGTGCTAAAATTAATATTTAATGTTAGTTTGCTAGGTTGCTAAGTCAACAGCATACAGTAGAACAGATTTCACAAACACAAATTTTAAGAAAGGTTTTTGGGAACCTTGACAATTCATCAAA
Source organism: Medauroidea extradentata (assembly GCA_003012365.1). Taxonomy (NCBI): domain Eukaryota; kingdom Metazoa; phylum Arthropoda; class Insecta; order Phasmatodea; family Phasmatidae; genus Medauroidea; species Medauroidea extradentata. Next base: position 34,183 of record PNEQ01001618.1, on the reverse strand, counting down.
TTAGGATTCTACTGTATTTGCCTAGCACAAATTTAGGTTTTCTGTATTTGGTGTGTTAAGAACATATTTTATAAGAATTTTTTCAAGTTAGTTTTTGGTCTATCTTTAAAATTGTACAACCCATTTAGAGGGATACCAGATGTCGAGAGCAGCCTAACTATAGCTTCAAGTCATTTGATTTACCCAGGGTGTATAGATTAAACTAGGGAGAAGGTTACCCAGAAGAGGCACCAATCAGGCATTCATGAAGTAGTAGTAGTTTTTTTTTTATTTATAGTTCTGAGCAGCTGTTTTAATTTCTGAAGGACATGGAATCTCTGGAGTCATGACAAATGCCAACCATAGGCCTGACTTGAGTTTCTCTCTTTCGAAGTGTATCTACCATAGACCAGCCATCATGTTGGTTTCGTTAAATGCATCCCCGCAACGCAACCAAGAATCCAGAGTGCAAAATGTATAATTTATAACTACAGTCCAGCATTGTTACTGTGTGGTTGTTTGGAAGAGTTACCCCTTCTGCCGGCCAAATTGCTAACTGAAGCAAGACTTTTTATACTAATTATTTCAAAACTTTAAGATATGGATTCAGAGCACTCTGTCTAATCCACAAATTACTAATCTCAAATTTTGTATAAAAGTTTTAAAGTATTCAAACATCCTGTTTGTAAGGAAGGGTGCGAGAAATTTTATTATTCCCGTACTGCAGTTGATTGTGATTAAGTCGTCATATTTTCATATTGCAATGAAAAACCAAAGAGATCATATAGATGTCCTGCCTGTGCTGTCGTCTATCGAAATTAATTTGGTTGGTGTCACACGACACCAAAGCATCATTACAGCAATTTGATTATGCATCCGTAAGTTACCAAGCCACCCAGTATTTTATTTTCTTATTTTATGCCACCTTTAATCAGTGTTGAATAATGTTAAGAGCATAATAGCAAAAAAAAATAATACTGTACTTATCCAAAATAAAAGATCATGTTTCATTAATAAAACTGGGCGTTTTAATATTTTTGAGGTTAGCTGCCACTTAAAGTCATTATTTTCTTTGCTGAAGTGCATCCCTGGTATCACTCATTATTTACGGCACAACAAAATTAAAAATATATTAAGAAAAAAAAATGAATTACAGTTTTGAGTTTGGCATATTCCCAGAGTTCCAAATTAATTTTCACACAATATACTGAGCGAGAGAAAATTCTTGTGACTTGACCCATAAATGTAATTTTTCGGATGTGAATAGCACCAACACCACAAAAAATAGTTTTCTTCTAGTTGAATGTCAGTATAGTCTAATGATGCTACCTACCCTGCAGTTTGTAATCCTGTAAGTCTCTAATGCCAACAGACTGAAGGACAATTCTGACGTTAACCCCTACACTAGACTGACATTCGACCGAAAGAAAACCATAATTTGTGGTGCTGTTGGCAATATTCTCTGCATCTGACAATATTCACTGCAATGGACGCAAAAAGAACGAACTCCTCAGCAATAGTAGGACATTGCACAGCATAAAAAAAGGGGCAGATCACAACTGATGCAAGAATTAAAAGTTACAGCATTTAAATGGACAGTCCAGAAACTTTACCAGAACAAAATTAAGAACCTCACTCACAAAATATATAATAAAAATAATAATAATAATACAGTAGTAAAATAAAAACAATTAGTTCCAATTCTAACTCACGATTACTTCCGGGTAGCTGTAATTATACACTTCCTTGCCACTAGAGATTTGTACACAACCCCTGCAGAGTAAAGAATCCACTTAGAATTAATAATAAAAAAAATTATGGCCAGATTGTCCAAGACTTTTATGCAGTAAAAGTTTAATTTAAATTAAAATTAACAATTGTACATAAAAGTGAATTTGTAATTGCACAAATTAAACTTTATTTCTTCTACGTAGCTAACACATGGCTGCACTATAGCAGTTAAAAGTCAAAATCACAATTATCCAAAATCAGAATAGCCCAACCAGGAATCTAAGTCAGGTCCTTCCAGCGTTATGTGCTCTGTTATGTAACGAAAAGATTCAGAAAACCAAATATGTGATAAAAGAAGGCAGCCAAAACAATTATAAATGGCAAAACAAATTCTTACAGGGTTCTTACTGCAACATACAATTAAAATTCAAGGACTTTCAAGGACTATTCAAGAACTATCTACTAATATTTCAAGGACCGCAGTGAATTACACTTGATACGCTAAATTTCTACTCAAATGCCACCCTTTTAGAACTGAAGTTCACCAATGGTAAATAAACCAGAAATTTTCTCAATTTCATTTAAAATTAACGCGTTCATATTTAAGGGCTTGTTACAGAGTTTTGCAGTGATTCCGAAAATATATTTTTTAATTGCTACCTAATACTCATATCAAAATTTTGTTCCACAGTTTTGACACTTGTATGTTATAATTTGTAGCTTAATTTTTTGTTAAAATGTACTGAACTGTTTTTTAGATTTCATCACCCAAAGTACCATATTTTGTTCATGAAAATAAGCAAAAATTAAGCAAAATATTTTGTTTGCCGACGAATGGTAGATTATTTTTAAAACCGCATTCCACAGTATTGTGCATCATGTGACTGCACAGTGACACAATTTTTTTTCAAAGTTTTGGTTAAATATTTGAGTTATTGTCACCGTCTGAAACAAACTCAGGAGAAGCCCATAATGAAGATCCTTCATATTTATTAAAAAGTTTCATAAAAATAAATTACACTAAATAACAAAGTACTTTTTAAAGAGAGACATTTAGTTCTCAGAAAAAATTCAGTCTGTTACATGTTTTAATGTAAACAAATATGGCTGATGCCATGCTCCTGCTTAAGTATAGCACAAAATAGATTATTTTATTCCCAATTCAAGGTTCAAGGTAATAAAATTACCACAAATTACATGCTGTAACTGAATAAATAAAAAATAAGTACACAAAGTCATTCATTAATTGTGGAACGTACAGTGCGAGGTAGTTGGTACAGAACACCGCTTCGGAAATGGTCGAGCAACTTTGACTCGTGAAACGTGGGAGACATTCCACTCTGTGGCATGCACTGCACGCTAGCTTCTCTCACACCTGACAAGTAATTTATTTTTTAATACTCTTGTAAATACCGCATTTCATATGAGTCACTTTTTCTTTTCAAAGCTCTTTTGTTTCCTTTTTCGCACCTCTTCTCTTCTAAAAAAACCTTGCCAATAAACTCTAGCAGATGCAGATTACTACTGGTCGCGATCACATAAAAGGCGTAATCTAACGTGCTGTGGTATGCCAGAGAGCGTATCAATTTCGCATACAGTACACTACAAAACATCTTATCAATTAAATTATATTACAGAAATAATGTACAGACAAAATATGGTTTCATATTTCTGAGAAAGGATTTTAATGTTAGGAAAATAGCTAGAATATCACCAAAATTCAAGGACTTTTCAAGGACTGGATTATATCAAGGACTTTTCAAGAACTTTCAAGGACATGGTCAAAGTTCCAGGACCATAACGACCCTGTCTATAAATGTCAATTTACCTGCAACCCTCAGAACAGTAGCAACCCAGAAAGAGTCACGAGATGTCTCTGAGACATCATCACAGTCTTTACTCTCTACCTCTACTTTCATGCCCACCGTTATGTTGTCCCAGATATCTGCAATGGGAGCCTGAAACAACCATCACATCATCGCAGCAACATGAGACATAAATAAACTAAATACAGACAAATTTAACAAGCATGAATTACAGCATAACCTCTATCTAATGACACTGGATACAAAAACAAAAGTGATCTAACGACATTCTCAAAACCAGTCAAAAAAAATTTGCTTTAAATACAATAAGTTGCAATGTATGTTATTTAAAATATTCCTTGGCACATGCAACTATAACACAACACAGTTACCAATAATTAGTAAGCCACAGCAGTGAAATAAAAACTGGCAAAAAAACAACTTCAACTGGTACCCGATTCAAGAATGCATCTGCAGTTAGGTGGCGCGCACAACACACAGACATACTTGAGAAGTATGCTGCACACTCTCCTTCCTCTACACAGAAAAAAAAATCTTAGAAAATGCCAAGGAAAGGATATTAGAACAAAATTTTACAAAACTACAGCATTTATTCGTAAATAAGATGACCTAGAATATAAGACGACTTCCTGATTTGCCCTATGGTAAAGATCAAAAGTCAGGAGAATAAATTCAAAACTAATTATGGAATTCATTAGCATACCTGCCAACTTTTCAAAATGACCATCAGTAAAACTTTTGCAGAATGTCACATTTTTGCGTAAACTGCACGCGGCAATTTTTGTGCCAAATTATATCAGTCCCTATATCTTACAAACTGTACACATAATAACATATATAATATTTTAAAAGTTTATTTGTTTTTAAAGTAGACCTTATCAAGACCTAAATATGCAAAGACAATTATTTGCCAAGTTATTCTTTGAACAATTTCCTGTTCACTTAATTATTTGAAAATCCATCATTTTTTTATAATTGAAAATATACACTTGCATCTTTAAACAACCTGTAAGCACGGTTACAAATATAAATTGTTTCACAAAGTTTGATATAAATCTCAACTAGATTTGTTTATTTTATGTGGCATGAAATAGCCCAGTACCAAACTGGATTGTGTTTTGAGTTACGAAATACTGTAAGGTAATATTTAGCTCTAGCTACAGCGCCTTCAAAGTTACTTACGAAAATTCATGTTTATTCTGCGATTTCCACGTAGGCCTGTAACCTTAAATAGTAGTTACAGTTAGGTGCTCCATACCATCTTCCATAAATTACTAATAAATGCCGCACAAAAATTACGTTAGTAGTAATTATGAACCGTTAGTTATCACATAAAATATTATTATTGTACGTATGCTTCACTATAAGAGCAAATAATTTTTCTTTCAAGTTCGCGACGGTATAAACACGCACGCGATGCATTTTCTAACTTCAACATTTCGTCACATCAAACGGAGAGGGGAGTGATGGGGGAGGAGAGGGGAGTGATGGGGGAGGAGAGGGGACAGATGGGGAGAGGGGGAAGATAGGGGAGGGGAAGAGGAAAGGGGAGGGAGAGGAGAGGGAAGAGATGGGAGAGGGGGAGAGATGGGGCGAGAGGGGGGAGTGTTGCACAGGCGCATATACACGCGAGAGCTGGCTGCAAGAAAGCAGCAAACAACCTTGACAGGCTATTTATAGATAGATAGCTTCCATGAAAGGGAGGGAGAGGCAAGCAAAAACAATCCTCCCGACAGTCCCCTATCCTCACCGCCATCACACTCTAGCCAGTGTAAATATCTTTCCTTTCTCTCTTCTATGTCGCGATGGTTCCTTCCTTCCTCCTCCCTCCCTAGCCCATCCATCCCAGCCTCCCTCGCACTGCTTTACCGTCACTTACTCCCGTAATTTTTTTTACATGCTATCAAGGCATTTAAATTTATTTCTTTAATATTATTTATCTGAACAGGATTATTGTTGCACATCAAAAATGTCAGCTATTTTTTTCCATTACATTAGTACCATAATATAACCACCTAAAACATGCTGCACTAAAATGGAAATGATTTTAAAACACAGCTGTTTATAATGAAACATTTTCAATTAAGTTTCAAAAAGAGAAATGAACACACGTAAAGAGAACAATGTTGCCAACGTGAATACAGCAATTGATATTGTTCGAGACAATCAATAGCCTTAGCGACAGCAATTGTCTTGCTGTCACATTGAATTTATTGTCCCGTGAGCGCAAACATGTCATTCCCCTATGGATTGCACGTAATCACCAACTTTGCTGTGATGTTTTTTCTTTGTTCTATTTCCAAACAAGTTTAGATATCCTTTCTTTGTCATCAATGACTCTGAAACCTCGTGTTGGTATTGTCTTCAGATAGCGAAAACATGGGCGAAAAAACGTAAACAGGGAAAAATAAAACTTTGATGATGTGATATTCTGGAAAATTTAACATTGTGCTAAACAGCAGACAAACGAGACCTGAAGAAAAAAGTGCAAATTGCGGGAAAATGTAAATAACTGTAACGTAAATACAGAAATACCTCTTTATAACGACCCCTCACGGTTCCCAAGATTAGGGTCGTTTTAGAGAGGTGGTCGTTATAAGATTTCGGACCCATTTGGAACCTCTATATGTCAAAATAGGCCGTTTTCGCATTAAGCCCAAGTTCAGTCATCTTAAGCAATAATAAATCTTACATTTAAACTTAGCTATAAACTAAAATTATGACCAGGCGTCTTTTAGAGAAAAGGCAATAGTGTATTCTACTCTCGGGGCTTTTCTTTTACGCCGTGAACGCTTAGAAAGTCACGCGCTGTGAGGTTACGTGTCGTGTCACCGCCTGCTTGTTATCGGCAAGCCGCTCAGCCGGCCAGGATAGACAATGATTTGGGGAGGGGGGTGCCGAAGATGGCTGCGCGCGCATGCACCAATCAATACCACAGCCACAGCAGCTGTCCTCTTCAGCGCGTTAGCCTGCTCTGCCTTGAGACCGACTGAAAGATAACCGCGGGTGTGCACTGTGATGTTAAGTTATCGCTCGGTTAAAATATTAACGTTACATGTCAATGTGTAAAATATTTTGTTCAGGACATCGAAAAAGGAGTGACATAGCACCCACTCTAATAAAAGTGTACTATTAATCAGTTACCAGCATAGTTGTGGCGGTTGCACAAGCAAACGTTTAAATTTATTAAAAAGTTCACAAGGGAAAAAAATCATGAAAAAACTACAAGTACACTAGTAAAAAACTTACCATAAATAATATCCAACAAACGTGATAAATTAGGCAGATCATTTGTTTACTATTATCACTGCGTTGACAGGACACTAAACAAACATACAATAAAAGAAAGTCCGACATTAAATGGCCGATAGTAAACAATGTCGGGATGCCGAACTCCTGCGCAATCTCTGACTTCGGCTTCTGTGTTGATTCCACTTCCTAATAATCGTAACCAAATCGAAAGCCAAAAAACTGTGTGGGTCATCAATAATCGTTTACAGATTATGGCAGGCTAGCCGCGTGGAGTGGAGTACAGTTCTCGCCACTAGAAACGCAACACGGCGCACAAAAACCTATTTTTTGCTGATTTCCTTGAAATTTTAATTAAAAAAATTTAAAAATCACGGTTTCCCAAAAACGGGTTGTTATAGACAGGTGGTCGTTATAAAATGGGTCGTCATAAAGAGGTTTTACTGTACTAAGTTTCACTGTAGTACAATATAACTCAAGGAAAATACAATAAAAACTTAAAATTACAGTATCCAGCAAGTTGCAAGCTCGGCATGTTCCAACACGCCAGCAGCTGCCAAGCTCTACGCACAACCATTGCCTAGGCTGACGGAAATGTGTGTGTTATGTACTTACCGTTTACGTGCTAAAATCTCAAGTTAAAGGGTTTGATACTTATATTTCTATTACAATAAATCCTTCCAACAGTCTGTGATACATGATAAATCCAACTACCTCAAACCTTAGCTTGAAAACTTTGATTTCCGTGTTATGACACACATACCGGAATTTTCAAAAACATATTTTGGAAAAAATATGTAGGTGATCCATGTGTACCGTAAATACTATACTGTATTGTGACGCGGCAGTATGCGTAGAAACCTACATTATCTTACCAACTAACAATCCTGGTCACGACACCAGAAATGTGACGGGTCAGGACTTTAGGCCTACACCGATGTTGACTTACTTAACCTCTCACGTGGTCAGTTGTGATCATATAGTGGTGAGATTATAGTACAGTCAAACCTCTATCCATCGTTTTTCAAGGGACCAATGAGAAAAAACGATGCATCCGAGAAAACGAAACATGCGGGAAACACGCACTCCCCCCCTCCCTTATACTTAAAAAAAAACTAAAAACAACCTCAAAAATTATTTTTAATAATGTCCACCACATGGAAATTTGCTTCAAATATGTGTGTATTGAATATGGTCGTAGCTTCATTTGTATTACCAACGATCTAGTTTAACGTCAAAGGTGGCAATCCGAGACATTTGTGATGAAAGCATGCTTTTCACCGGGACATTTCTCTACCTCCTTTATTATTCCAAGGCATTCTTGAAGTGAGGGAACAGATTTTGAAGGCCGCGACACTTACGGAAATAATTTATAAATACATTTCACAGGCCTTAAAATAAAAATAGTGCACTCCACTTGTTAACAAAATTAAAAAAAACTGTTTATATCTAAACAAAAAACGTAACAAGAATGAGATACGTATTTACAAGGCGAAACGTAACCTCTCCGACTCGTGCGCTTGCGCTCGGCTGCCTTCGGCTGTACTCGGAAGTGCACAAAATGGCGGAAGAAAATTCCCAAAATTCTTGACGTTACTGCAATTTATTCACTAAACTTTATGGAAATGTAAAAGTAAAAGCGCATATTTACAATAGAACAAAATGAAATTGTACAATATACGTGTTCGAAATCTATTGAAAATAATTTGGATATCAACATAAAAAAAATATTTCCTCTATAAAAAATTACGTTTTTCTGTTGGTGGCAACATGTTTGTTGTGTGTTTACTGAAAATACGGCAATGTTTGTGTTTACACACACAACCTGCAGTATGTAAAACGTTTCTTACAATAAGATGAACTGCCTAACATATTTGAAACAATAACGGTGAAATTTATAGTCAAAACAAGTCGAAATATTACGTTCGTCTGTATTTTTGACAACGATAAATGTGTGCCTTGTGCGGTTATGTTAAGTTCTTTACGCCTGTTTGTTTCGAGAAGTGTATACGAGCGTGATATGAAAACGTAAAATGTAAGTTAACTTTTTAATTTTGTTGGTGAAAATGTCTGAACGGTCGATGCGGGAAATTTATGCATATATGAACGATCCGTGTGGGTTTATTTAACATTGTTTGTATAGGCAATTTGTCGGGACCGTGAAAAACGATCGATGGATGCGGGAAAACAAAAGAAACGGGAACGATGCAACGAGGTTCCACTGTAATTTACAATGGCAGGGAACTCTTATTTGTACGATAGATACGAGAAAAAATATAATTGGAAAATCGACACATGCGGACATTGTTATCATTGGTTATAATAGGAATTACGTCGGGACCATTAAAAAATTACGATACATGCGAGTACGATAGATAGAGGTTCGACTGTACGCCGTAGGAGGATGCTCAAATAACTATATTCCATTTTGTCGTGACAGTTTTATATTAAAAAATTAAAAATCCGCACAAAACAGTGTTGCTACAACATGACGTTAATTTCTACAGAATTCACATCATTGCCAAAAATTAGAACCGACACTACCGGGAGAGAACAGTCTGACAATTGCCGAAAAACTCAAAAATAAACTTCACATAATTAAGTCACGCAACACAAACAAAAAAAAATTTTGAATTATAAATGGCTGTTCTGCCACCTCTATCACTCCGACAGGACAATATGTCCCGCACAACCATCTCACTTCACGCTCGAGGACCAAGTAAGTATGGCCAACCCCCGCGACGCTTTCTCTCTGCAGCGTCTCTGGCTGCCACCCAGCACACCATGGTAAAACTTAACGGAAAACTAAAACTACATTAGTATACAGGTAAACCTCGCTGTAATGAGTATGACCTATAACGAAACTTTGACTGTTATGAGAATTTTAAAATGTACCAACCCGCCGTATACAAAAAACAAGGTTAAAATATTTATTTACAAGTGAACTTCAACGATATTGTTCGCTATAACGGTAGGCCGGTAGCGATACACAATCGACACTACGCGCATTCTTGCTGTAATACATCACACTTGTGGCGATTCGATGCAGTGATTTTTAAAGCTTCGGGCAAGGCCGCATAACTCAACAGATACGCGCATGCGCCACATCACAGCGCGACAGGTGCGAGAGAGAGATGCTCTCTGTCTATCGCACTCGTCGCGCTGTGATGTGGCGCATGTGCGTACCTGTCGAGTTTTGTACACGATCCTGTTTTTTTTCACGCAAACTTGTTGTTTCCGCGAAGTGCCGATCGTAGTGTCGTGTTGCTTTTGGATAGGTTAGTACTGTATTTATTTTGGATAAATTACTTGACTATTTGGTCTAGTTTTTGAAATGGCAAGCGTAAGCAAGCACAAGTTACTTGATATTGCTATGAAATTAAAAATTATTACCGAGTGTGAAGCGGGGAATGTCAGCAAAAGTGAGATTGGCAGATGATACAATCTGCAGTCATCTACACTGTTCACAATCCTTAAAAATAAGGACAAAATAAAGGCTGCTGTTTTGCAGCAAAATGTGCCGATAGGTACTAAAAAATTACATGCGGCAGACCATTCTGATTTAGAGGATGTGTTGCTAGAATGGTTTAAACAAAAACCACAGTCTAGGCCATGGCACAGCTTTATAGATCATTGTAATGTACGCTAGCCGCTGCTGGCATCGCGATAACTGCATGCCGCGTAGCTGGCTGCTGGACATGGACGATGAGTGTGTGTGTGGGTTGGTGGTAGCAGCTGCGACTTTGAACAAAACGGTGTTGCAATGCGTAGTCACAGCAGTGTTGTCACATGTGACTACAGACTAGCGGCCTACAATACAGCGGTTGCGACGCTAACACCATGTACTAGTTTATTATTTTTACGCGGTGGAAGTAGTAAACACGAGCGGCGGACTTTTGTGATGGGAAAGTCAAAGTACCGTAACTATACAGCAGGTGTCCAATTCAAAATTATGACATATTTATTTTGCCGCACAGTTTGATAACACAGTCGCATGCTTGGCATTTGGAGTAAATTGAAAGTTAGTGCAGCCTAAAGATGAATACTGAATTTAACACTATAACATCAAAAGCAATGTGTACAATTTAGTTGCAACCGGTAAGTAGAGTTATCCTTTAAAGTTTCATTCATTTTTTTCTGCACCTATAAGTATATTTTTTTCTCAGTTGTAGCTCCCACCTGTTGATCTTCAGATAATTTTATTTAATAAAATGTGCGACTATTTTGAGATAAAATACGGCTTTCCTCTGTATTTATTTGGAGTATACAGTAGTAACAAAAGATTGCCAGGATGTACACTAGGAAAAACACATGTACTTAAGGAAATATCTGACTTTTTTTTTACTATATTTGGCTATAGCAAGAATTCACTATAGCGAGAACTTTTTGAGCCATTTAGAGATCTCGTTATAATGAGGTTTATCTGTAATGAACAAATTACAATCTTTATACGTTTAAACAACCACAGAAGTGAAAACATCACTTTAAAAATTATAATTACAATTTAAATTACAACATAAATTTTTATAAATTTAAACTGCATGTCCTTTCATTGGCCCAAGTCAACCAGCGCAAACATAGCAGTCTCTCTCGCACACTCAACGAGCAGCTGTGCACATGCACTCCCGTGAAAAGTAAAAGTAGTAGAAAATTGTTAAAAATCTAAATACAGCCATTCCAAGAACTAGGTAGCAACACATGTGCCATCAAACTACACTTGCCAACAATACACCCAGTCTGAAGTTACAGTACAATAATAATTAAACTGAAAACGATAATAATTAAACTGCAAACGATAATAATAAATGAAAAATAAAATACAAAGTAGCCTCAACCTAAACAAACAAAATTAAATATAAAATTGAACAATTTCAGTACGGATACAGATAAAATGCCAAACAATACCTTATAAAACTCCAGTCAACAATACCTAAAAATAATTATAGTAAATAGGTAATAGCAAATTCAATAAACCAAACTTAACGACTAAAATAAAAGGAAATTATTAAGGGCCTAAATGGTGGGTGGACCGCCTCACAGTACTTGTGTTAAAGTAGGTAAAACTTACGAGATCATTTTTAGTAATCGCCAGGCCTCTTAACATCAAGACACAACATTAGGTATTTGTAAGTTAATCACAAGAAATTCCAGTCTTAACAAAATCTGGTAATACTATTATAACATACATTAAAACCACTACATACTCAGCTCTAGAGTAAGACATAAAAAATAAAGATATGAGACAAAGAGGTAAGCACATAACCCTTTTTGGTTCCCTTTTTTTTTAAAGAGAATCATGTTTAACATTACATACAGCTATAAAAATGAGGTACAAACATAAAGTGAATCAACTTACATGTCTGAAACAAGAGACAGGTGTGGCAATGAAGCCCTGTTCAGACAAAACCTCCTTACTCCACGAGTTGTTCTTATAAACATCAGAACGGTTTCGCTTGCCTGGCGGGCTGAGCGGAGGTTCATCCACTCCGGGCAGTGGCAAGATATACTGGGATGGCACGGACGCAGACTCTGGAGATGCCATTGGCTCCGAGCCCATCAGCTCCTTCATCGTGATGTCCCCATTGTCGGCAACATCGCGGTGCTGTACACATGAAGCTGGTACTGTAAAAGGTGTACAATATCTGCCTGCTTCATAGAAAATACAGGCTGCTTACTACCTTAGCCTTTAATTAGATAACAAATTACATGAAAGCACATAGTTTTCCTAAAACAATGCCAATAGAGAAATTTAAAAATAATACATGGCCTCTCTTTAATAAAATTAGAAAAATCCCCCTTGCCCTTTTCTCAGTAGCAATGCACAATATAATATTAGGCATTACAAATTTTCCAAAAACTTGCCACATACTTCATTTTTGAGGGTGGAATCTTTTTCTTCTGCCGTAACATTTTCCTACTTTTACAAGATTTACTTTGATACACTACCACACAAATAAATATTTAAGTTATACATTTTCTCAGGGTAAATAAAGTCTAAATCACCATAACTATTATCCATGGTGTAAACTGGTTCCATTAGTATTATAAAAAATAATTCAATACACAACACTAAAAAAAAATAACACTTAACACACTTTGTGATAATTCAACCCTGATTTTATTAGTCCTAGATTTTATGAGGCAACAATTTTATGAGGTCATTCTCAGACACCGTGAGGCCTAACCGCCATTTTAAAAGTCCGCAACTTTATGAGAGATGGATTTTACGAGGGCACTATGAGGTCAAGTAATATCGAGGTTCTACTGTAGTTGCTTAATACCCACATAGCACTGTCCTGACCAAGGAACAACTGCAGTTACAAATGGGACATGCTAGTGTAGTGGAGAAGCCTACAGCCGAACGCAGAGTAAGTACAGCCTCAAAAAGGAAATTGTTTCTCAATGTTCATTCTATGTTACATCGAAATAAGTATTCAGGATGTTTGGAAATTCATGTTACAAACTTCTAGGGCTAGTAGAGGGGACTGAGTAGATATTGTTTTAAATAGGAAGCCATGTACGGAAACTTACTGTTTCCATGCTATAGCAATTACAATGTGTCAGATGTACAATGTATGCAACGATGTTGCTGGTCGTCACATTGAGCCTATGTTGTAACGAGCAGTTTCGTATGAAACATACCAGTGCAAAAGACAGACAGAAATGTGTTTTTCCCACTGCTGACAAAAGTGTTAGTGTTATAAATGAAAATTTTGTTTCTCTGGTATTGTTACCAATAAATTTCACTTCCTTCTGTAATGAGTCAAACCTCATTTGACATAGTGTTCTTCAGACGCTACAGCTGTGTCCTAGTAAACAATGGCGGGGTGATTGGGGGAGGCCAGGCTGTGTTGCCAAGCGTGCGCTAGCCTCGTGCCACTCGCTATAGTGTTTCCTTGTTGCTCTAACAGATTTGACGTGCGGTACTAAGGTTTTGTGATGGAAAAACTTAACGTTTACACTGCCGGGTTCAAACTGAAAATGATTTTGTATGCAGAACAGTTCGGAAATCGTGCTGTAGGCCGTGAGTATGATGTCAATGAGAAATTGGTAAAGGACTTGAGAAAACAGGAAGAACAATTTCTCAATACAAGCGTGAATAGAAAAGCTTTCGGGGTGCAAAACATGGGAAATTTCCTGAAATAGACGCAAGCATGCTAGACTACTTGCGTGACATGCAGAATAATAGTTGTGCCAGATAGCTACGCGTTGATCTCTCATCTCCAGAGAGATGATCGTGAGAAGTTTCAGGAAGACTGGAATATCAAGTGCAACAGAACGGAAGACTATAACCTGTGACAGAGTGACGGTAACAATAGTGACCATTCCAGCGACAGTGATTAATCATATGACAATGATGCCGATAATTTGTAAATTATGGCAAACTAAGGGCCGTAGTTATAAACGTCCTCCGAAGGCTTGCTGGCAAGCCCCTCGCCTTTATTCGCGCAGCAGTTCGCTGGCGGTCTTCCACCCTTCCTACACTATAGTTGTCTGCCGACGGATCGCCAGGAGATCGCCGGCTGAAAGGGAGTTGGATGGTTCTCCTTCATAAAATTTGGCAACACAGCCTCATTTTTAGCAGCGAACATAGACTCAAGTGCTCAAAGACCACTGTTAAGAACACACTTAACTTTAAAAATAAAATCGTTTCGATTTTGTTTTCCTTGTCTGTAAACAATTTTGTTGTCTTTATAGTGGGTCACAATGAGATATTCGAAGTGATTGAAAGAAGCCGCGGAAAAGTTTGACTATGGAAGGTAAAAATTCGACAGTGCGATACACTCCTAAAGAAAAAGCAATTTTTTTGACCTGATAAAAAATACAAAAACATAACTACAAATAAGAAAACTGACTCCATGTCCAACTACAACAAAAGGAAATGTGGAAGAAAATCACATCAGAATGTAATGCTTGCGATGTATCGCGCAGAGATGAACCGCAGTTCAAAAGGGATCTTCCATGTCCCTAATATATATTTTGGGTAGTCGCACATGTCTTTGGTCATTATTTATTCATAATAGTTGACAACTTCATCCATGTGCTGGTTGAATTCGTTAAAATTCCTCGCCATTTTTCATAACTGGTCTCTACAGAACAGCTGGTGATTCGCCGAATGAGGTCTGGCCGTCATTCACCTGCAATCTCCCAAAAAGTGGAAGCTTGGTGGCGAATAATTGTTGGCCGGCTATCCGCTGCTCTCTGAAAGAGGTCTATAATGTGCAAAACTCCAGATTAGGGTGGAGGGAGATTGGTTGTACTTCGAAAGACGTTTTTAATTACAGGCCTTAATTCTCTTTCATGCAAATAAATATCTATTCCTTTGTTTGCTTAAAATGTGTACAGTTCGTATGGCAAGTATCATTAGTTTTGGTTGAAAAATACTGAATTTTTTCAGCACAAATTTTTTTTATCAGTTATAGGTCGCGCCCCCTACTTTTTAAGGAAATTTTTTTAAATAAAAATGTGCGACCTACATACTCAGTCCTTTCTCCTAACCCTCGAAGTTTGTACTATGAATTTCCAGAGCCAATAAATTTTTTTGTAGCAGAAACCAATTTTTTTTTAATTTAGTGCATTACAACTAAAAATTATAAAACTGCACAAAATTTAAAAAAAAAACTTTTAAAGGGTACTTTAAAAACCCATGTATTGGAGGAAAAGGCAGGCCTGAAAAATTTAAATAATTTATACAGGAAACATTAGAAGTAAATTTTACTGCATACCTACAAAATTTTTACTTAATATAGAAACCAGCTTTGACAGCCTATAATAATAATAATACCTATTATTATTATTATTATGTATTATGTAGTAAAGTTTTCCCCATAAATCACGGACTGTTCGCACGCAACCTTTGAGTCACTGGCATGTTTGCATTTTTCACTCTAAACGTCATGTATAGTAACAAAATAGCAAATACATCCCAACTTACGATGTTACTACAGTTGGTATGTGCGTCAAAATGCTCTCAGCCTCGTATTATTTATATCTTTATGGATGAAAAATGTATACATGCCAGGAGAGCTGGTGCATGGATAGCATGTCAGGCTAAAAAAATTTAAGCCCAAATTTTTACTTATTTAAAATTAATTAATATTTTAAAGTAAAATATTGTGCTTTCACACTAAAAATTACTTCAGTTTTATAATTTTATGTGCAACTTGCTTGTCCTATACACAAGACTTAAAATGTGTAGACACACCAGTGGTACGTACACTTACGTTGGTGGTAGACTGCTGTTTTGCTTTCAGCCTCTCGAGATCTTGGTATTCTCTAGAGCAAAGTAAACTGCAAAACCTCCTCTCCTTGGTGTAGAATGCATGCTTCACTCCTATCGCCCCACAGTGTGCACACACAGCTGCAACCATTACCACAGTATGTTTTTTTACTTAACTTTATACCTAGTTTTATCTACACTTCCTCCTAAACAATTAATAAAACCAAAAATTTACCTTCACTAAGAAAAAATATCAACCTTTTAAGACATTCGTGCCTAATATTAAACATAATAAATTTAATTTTAATTACAATTTTAAAAATGTAATATAAATAACGACTTGAAGAAAGGTCATGTATAGAATGCACTGTAATGCACTTACCTATTACCAGCTATGTGTAATAATTCATACAAGTGACTAATTACACACAAATAATCCCTGGCTGGAATTGGCTAACATTTAGCACCTGGATTCCAACAACAAAGGTCTCAAATGTTTCAAAAAGTCTTTAAAAAATCTACCCAAAGTTTTTGCCAGATACATCTTATGCAAAACTCAGCTGGCACACTAAGCAACATAACAGCAAATGGAACAACGCAGCCCATCCAGTTGGTAAAGAAAGTTACACAGTCTATGATTCGGGACACAATTATATGGTGAATCACGATAAAACAACATAACGCAGAAATTGGTGTCAAAATGTGAAATAATGATTTCAAGTTGAATATGCGAAATATCGTGAATTTTGTCTCGGCATCCTAAATTTAGGTTATTTTCTGTAGTTTACAGTAATTTTTTCCGCACATAATGCGCCATCACATAGAATGTGAATTACAATTTTGAACTCAAATTGTAAAATAAATTTGCATGGCCTTACGTGAAAAGGTGAATGCAGTACACTGAAGCTCGGGCCGTGCGGGAAGAGGCTGTCGGCGGGAAAGCTGAAAAATTATTGAACGGAGCATGTAGGCAAGTGATGGGGTGGGGTAGGGTAGGCGAAAAGCAGGGAGGGAGGGAATGATGCCGACCAATAGCAGTAAACAAGAGGATGGGAAGTGAGACAAGAGCGACAGGGGGGGGGGCTGTTGGAATGCAGACACTGTGACATCAGTAGCAACTCTTACAACTTCCACATCTGCTTAGCTAACGTCAGGACCAACGAGATTCCTTCTTCACGAGCGATTTCACGGGCCTTTGCTTGAAGAATGTGTCACGTCACCGGCATCACATTGTTGCAAAAACTGCAAACTAAAACATCCCCAGATTTTACCATCCCATCACTGGAATTCGGCGGCACTGTCTCCACAAAGTACTGCAACAATGCAGTATATTATACAAAAATTATAGGTCGCAAACTTTCATATTTTTCCCAAAGTAAATTTGAACAGAAAATGTAAATAAACACAGCCACGGATGGTCACGTCACATCCAAGAAGTACTCGCCACTTACGAATGAAACGTAGAAAATGAGTAGCGTCCGCGCATTTCCTTGACACTGACACTGGGTCATAGCGTAGGTACGATGTGAACCGGTCGTGTGTGGGCGGCAGTTGGCTAGCCAGCTTCCGCCAGAGACAGCCTCGCAAGCGCCCTGACTTATAACTATTCTAGGCAGGGGGAGGGAGGCACACGAGGCGTGGCTTCCTTCCCTCACTTGTACCAGCTAGCCAACTGGTATTGGTTTCGACTAACACACACTCTCGCTCTCGCACAATGTCAACTATCTTCCAGTTTCATGCTGTGACACGTCGCGCAAAAACTGCATATAGACACCTGTTTTTCTCTTCCC
>PNEQ01001617.1:28094-45657 GCA_003012365.1 Medauroidea extradentata | reverse complement strand
AATAAAAAAAAATATAAATATATATATATATATATATATATATATATATATATATATATATATATATATATATATATATATATATATACACACACCTACACACACAACTGACATTTACATAGTAAATATTGTGTAGATAAACTAAGAGTGAAGTTGTGTTCGCGTCGTTGTGCGAGACCATGCCTCGCGCACGAAATATTCTGTCTTCTACCTGCCGCCAAAACAACAGCGATTCCAGGAAATCGTCATGAGGGGCATAGAAAGTTAATTTATACTATCCTTTTTATTTTGTTCGCTGATACCCCCTATCTATCTCGTATAACAAAAAAGTTTCTCGCTTACTATAATTTACTCTGCATTTTCCAGTCAAATGTCAACATGGCATTGTTAAAAAAAATTTTTAATAATATGATAGTTGCATAAAATTAAGTTAATGGACATTATCGTTGGCAGCATAGTTCATAAATGATATACAAAATTTTGAATACATTTGGTTGAATAGTTTCAGATTTATGAAGAGTTTAGTTAGACAGGTTTTTGTGGCGCGCGCGCATGCATTGGCTTGCGCCAGCTCCGAAAGACCCAAAATGGCGGTCGATTATACCCACTCTTTATAGTGCCTTACTAGAAGCGTCTACGTCACTTGTGTACACCCGCTAGTGATTTTCTCCACCAGCGCTATTGCTGCATCCGCGACAGTGCGTCTGCTGGCACTACATCTGGCAAAACAAGTGGTAGCATTGAGGAGGAGGATTCGACTAGAAGTCCCCGCCACCGCTGAGCAATCCCGCCAAGGCGATCTGGGTTCGATTTCCGAAAGGGTCGTGAATTTTCGCATGTGCGGGAATCTTGCCGGATTATGTCGTCGGTCAAGTATTCTCACCCCTTAATTCCGGTGCTGTTCCACACTCATTTCGTATCACCCCTCGCCAGCGTTGAAAATCCTTCTGTTGAGGACAAACCAGAATCTCTTCAATTCTCAACTGGAGAAGAAATGACAGAGTCGGAGGATAAGTGGTTACGCCTGCCGGAACTGCATGGCACAGAAGCCAGCGAACGCTAAGTGGGACTCTGGTACGCACATGAAATACGACAGCACTGAATTTATACACAAGCTTTCCTGGAGACTGCTTTCATACTTCATAATCATGCTATTTATTTAGTTTTTAAAGTTTTGGTACAAGTCACATGTAACGTATTAACACACTTTCAATTGTTTTATGAGTATTTTTAAAAATTAAATCTCCCTTAAAATATTTGTATGCCAACTTCAGATAGGAAAGTATTCAAAGTAAAGTTTTTTTCCTTAGTAACTAAGAAGCTGGATACCGGTAATGTCCTGAGTGTAATAAAATCAAATTTTAAATAATTTTTCTGCAAATAATATAAAATTACCACTACTTTACAAAAACATCGTTTCACTCTAGACAACTAGTGCAGTGATAGGTTATATCAGTGCCGGTAGCTCAAAACATTCAGATACTCTTTATTTTCTTATATTTTCTGTAGTGCGACATAAATTCACTTGTTTTGAAGCAGGTGTTCTGAAAGTGTGTGTGAACTTAAAGCCTCGCAAATGCCTATAGTTGCAGCTATGAATTATGTTGTCAGGACACGCAGCTTCAAGCAGTTCAACATAGTGGCCACGCTACTAGGCACTATGTGGAATTTCGCGCATATTTTGTTTTCCATCCACCAACGCCGTTAAGGAGTAACCATAAAGTTTAATTGATGAAAAATCTGAAACAAATTTCAGTGGAAATATATGCGTTTTAAATCTTTGTGTTCTTTACATTTCGAGATACGTCGGTCTCAAAAGCCAGTTTTTGGGTCTTATCGAATGTGCGAGGCGTATTGCCAGTGACATTTCGCGTTAGTCTGAAACCTGTTTGCTTTTGCGTTAATTAGCACACTGACACATTCGGAATAGCTTCCTACACAAGGTCATCGACAGGTTACCTGGCCCCTATACACGCAATTCTTCGGGACCCCATACGGTCCGGTGTACCCACGTAAATAAATACGTCCCTCTTTTTTTTAGTTCCTATCTACGCTGTGTTCACCCATGCTTAAGTTAAACACTATTAATAAATAAGATTATTTATGCGTGGTTACGTGAAGATGCATAGTAAAGTTCGCAAGATTTTAAAATGCGGCAGACGTCGGGGCCTCTTTGCAACAGCCCCCTCCACTCCTTGTCGACGGACCTGTTTCGAAAAGAAATATTACCCAACACATCCCAACCTATTTTAAGAATGCGCCAGCCAACAGCCCAACTACTACACTACACTTTTAGTGTAAAAAAAATGTCACAATGCTGTTTCTGATCTGAGTAAATGTTTAACCTTGGCTCGGCAAGCCACGTCTACGCAACTGCTTAGAACACTCTATTTCAAGCTCCACTTCTTCTAGATCTACACTATATTTTTTTTTGTCAGTGAAAAGAAACCGATTGGAACTTTTTGAAAGTTCAGTTTGTTAACAGTTGCATCGACGCCAAAAATTAAACGGGTCGACATCAAAAATTAAACTGAAGGATATTCTTTAAAATGCCTTCTTTGATTTTCGCTATTTCTGTGCGATTACTCTGTTAAGCAATTATTTGCCCTTCCAGACTACAAAATAGAGAAAGGCCTTCCCTTCCCTCTACTGAGAAATATTCGCAGTTCCTTATGTTTGGTATATTCACAGATTTTAATAGTTTAATACTTTCTTCTGAGCGGCCTTTGCTGGTGTCTGTGACATATTGTGTTCGCCCACTTCGAAGCTGAAGGCAAACGTTGTTGTTTTGTTACAAGCAGAAGATGCACGGGGAAAGACATTTTAACAAGAACGAGAAAGATTTGTTTCTATATTTGACGAATATTTTGATTTACTTACTTATAATTTTTCAGTTCACAAACATCCCATACTCTTTTTTAAGTTATGAAACAGCGCCAGGCACACGTACAGCGATCTATTGCAATTATGTTCACACTCTTAAGGGTGTTCAAGTGCGATAAAATCACGATTATATATTTTTATGAGACAGTGTAAGTTTTGTAGACGATACTTGTGAGTGCAGTTTCCTCTTACAAAACAATTTTAACTCGCATAGTTTTCTCATAACGGTGTGCCAAAGTCAAAATTTGCATGGTCTGCTGCCATGCAAATAAAAATTGCTGAATTTTCAATTTTTTTCTTGTGCTTTTGCGATTTTTAAAAAATTCCAAATATTACGTTATGGTCTTTTAAATACTTTATTGCATAGCTCATGGGATGTAATACCACAGTGAATAGTTTTATTCAAGTAGGTCCATTGGTTTTCACTATTTGCATGGCAGCAGAACAAGCAAATTTTTACTTTAACGCACCGTTATGAGAAAACAATGAGAGCTAAACTTGTTTTGTAAGAGGAAAATGTACTCACAAGTATCGTCTACAGAACTAACAATATTTCATAAAGATATAAAATTATGATTTTTAACTACATGTAATGAATTGTTCGTGCCAAATTGTATGATTACCGAGAGCCTCGCCTGGAGGACAGGCTAACGACGACAGAGCAAATTAGGTCAGTAGTTGCACAAGACAAGGGCCTCAGCGATTCTCCCCACCTGCACTGAAGTGAAGCAATATAACGCTATGTATCGGGGGAACAAGAATACGTCTTCTTCAAGCCTTCCAACCGTCACCAGCTCGCCAGGATGGTCTTGGGGAGGGCCACTGCCTCGGCCTAGGGCGCAACTTTCACAGGGGCTCACTTTTACTGAGGAAGTTTCCATCATTGTTTTTAAATGTGCAGTTATGGCGACCAGTAAAATAATTTAACAGCTTCAATTTTCACGTTGTGGACTGATGCTCCCTCTATTAATATTATCTAATCTGTGGTTTACCGTAGTTTTAAAATAACTGCGTTAGAGTTAAACTAATTACTTTGTCATTACTATTATTGTCGTTATACATTGCGAGAGGACAGAGCATAGTGTTTTTTAATAAGGTGGTGTTGGAAATGGGAAATGGACGTGAGTTGGTAAGAAATGAAGTAAAAGAGAGGCTGCGCGGTCGCAGAGACTCACTGGTCTAGGGTGTCGAGATGCATAAATCCGGGTCCTGGATCGGGGCCCACGACGTGCCGCCGCAACGTCCGTCGATAGCCGAACCTTCCGTCATCAGCCTCCGACATCATGCTAACGGTGACGGCTAAGGTGTCCAAAAGGTCGCCCATCATATAGTAGAACATAAACTTAACTAACTTAACATCCTATGTAAATAATGTAGCACAACCGTATAATAAACTGCAATGTACACTATGTAGAGCAAAATCACTCTATTTCGATAACGTATTAAATTTAACCAGTAACCACCACGCAAAGCATTATCAACTAACTATTATCAGTGCAAGTACCTACCTCTCATGCCTACCTCTGACTACGGTCACTCAACCACTTTAACTCTTGTGTAAAACATGAATATATAAATGTTTAATAAGAACAAACCGCTGTAAGTCGTAACAATCGGTAATCTATACTATAAACATTGCCTCTTCATGCAGTGCTAATAGTACTCAATATTTATATTTACAAGAATAGGTGTTGTTAGCAGGAAGGAATGGGGTGACAAGGTAGACACGTCTCCTTCAACAATAAAATTAATATTTTTAAATATTTGTATTGCTACAAATTGGTTTTGTTTTTACGTAATTCATTGTCATATGAATCATGGGGGACCTAATTTAATAGTAAAGAAAATATATATTTATATTAAAACGCCATCCGCCCCTCCCAAAATCCATTGTAAACGCGGCCAATGTTCCCAGACTAAGTCAGCAATATATGTAACGTAATTAGTAATAAAACGACATCTGCTGTTCCAGTGATGCTGCAGATGGAAAGAACGGAGGAAGCAATCGTGTCGGGTGGCCCGCTGAAGGGTGACTACACGTTCGCCCAGCTGCACTTCCACTGGGGTGCCAACGACTCCATGGGTAGTGAAGATACTATCAACAATCACACGTGAGTACGCCGTCATATAATTACACGCAGCTGCACCTGGCAGGCCAATTGCTCAGATTGTGTTTACAAAGGTTGCCTTTTTCTAACGTCACATAAAATTTATAATGATAAAGCATGCTTGTGGGTGAGTGATTTTGATCAGTGCTTAACATCGATGTCCTTAGCGCAAGTAAGGGACACGATGGAACAGCGCCGGAACAAAGGGCGGGGAAAACGGGAGATCCCCGAGAAAACTAGCCGACCAATGCCAACGTCTGGCATGATTCCCACATGCAAAAATCCAGGGACCGACCCTGCCGGGAATCGAACCCGGATTGCCTTGATGGGAGGCGAATGATCTGACCATTCGGCCACCGCGACCCCTGCATGCTTGTGTTGTGTATTGTCTCACTAATAAACAGACATTTTTGGCAAGCTATACATGTTGATTGCAGAGGGCTTGGGGGTTTTTATTTTAAAATGTCCCTTATAAGGTGGTCTCTCACTCCGTATGTACAATTTTCTATTTATAAATCGTATCAATATTTACAATACCGTAATTAAAATGACTAAAATAATATATTTATTGCCATTTAACATTATACATATGCGTTCTGTATTAGTACACATGTTTTACATATGTGTTTCCAAATGATTATGAAAAGAGGAGAATATACTCATAATTAAAATATAATACATGATCAACTGCTTTGTACATATTGGTCCGATTTTATGGATTTATGAGTTTATAGTAAGGTAATGTATTTTACTAGAGTGCAATGATATACATTTTAATGTGTGTTTCTAAACAAACCAACAATACAAAAAATATAGTAATTCCAACTCGGCTTGTGTTGCTCCACCTTTCCATTTACAAATTGGCTTACTTTGCCTTCGTCATGGCACTTTTGCAATACTATATGTATACTGAATAATAACAATTTCTTTGAGAAGTGCAGATTGATCTGTAGCTCATGGAATCTCTTCCTAACTCATGTTCTCATTACTTCCAACATTGTCGTACAGTTTGGTCGCAATGGTCCAGGTGATGGAGAATTTCGACAGACCAGTCAAACTGCCCTTGGCTCAATGATAGTGCTCTCTATTAAACATTGTAAGTTGTTTATAACTGTGTCAAATCTGTTGCTGAGTTGTGCTAGTTAATGACGTTCACAGGCAGTGTTTTAAAACCGTATTTAACAAAAGAGACAACAAAAGTAAATATTACACATACAATATTATGCCAAGATATGAAAATTTTTCCTGTTCATTTACTACTAATTTAACTAGATGCTTGCATATCAATGTTGCATATTTGCAGTTTTCTTTTAAATGTTTATACCACAAATGTCCATTTATCAGCAACACCATTAGTATGTTTAGCAGTATTTTCACACATGTGTGTAAATAGTAGGTTTGTTTATTTGAGATGCTACTCCAATTAAAACTTGAATGAATGAGGGCATTTTATAATTTTTCCTAGTGCTTCTCATTTGTAGAATAATGTAAATTAACTCATGTTCTATTTGAACTAATATACAGAACATAAAAATTATGTAATACAATTGTTAAGGTTTCCTCTGGAACTTCATCTGGTGTTTTTCAAAAAAGAATACAAGGATTTCAACAATGCCATACACTATGAAGATGGCCTGACAGTTCTGGCAGTGTTCTTTGAGGTAAGAAAATTATTTTCAAGCTCTGCCTACATGCAATAAATTTAATTATAACCACAGTATCAGTTTACTTTAGCTATAATAGATTCTCAGAAACATAACAAATTTGTTGTAGTTGCTGATGTGCTACTCCATGTTTGTTTCTGCGACTGAATATTTTATATTTGTCCCTTTTCATTTTATCAAGTTAACAAACTCTATTCTTTTTTCTTTTAATCTCATTCATAGCTTTTCACATGGTAGTTATTCTCCAGGGTTTTTTCTAACAAGACCGTTCCTGCCTGTTTCTCTCTAATCTGAATAAAGGGTGGATAAATACATTACTGTTTCATTACGTACCGCAACATTCACATGTCATCTTCTGCATGATTTTTGCTCAAATTAGTTAAGTGTTTCACTGAATGATATAAAATGGTTTAAATTAATATGTTTGATTATAATCCTCTTATTACTAATACATTTAGAATGCATGTCAAATGAAAAATAATAAATAATGAAAATATAATAACTATGAAATAATTGTTCTAATTACTTAAAGTTAAATAGCATAAATTAAATTAGATATGCATTATATTTGAAAGTTATCTAGGAGCCATAGTGATGACGTTGTTAGACTACGCAATGTTACACTCTCCAACCTTGCATTCCATCGCTGCTCCACCCCCGCCTCAATTTCACTTCATATAGGATACTCATCAGGCCAACTGGGCGAAGGGCACGATTCACAGATGAAGCAGCGGACCATACCATCACTAGAGCCAGTGATTATTGATGAAAAGAATTTTGCACCACTTTGTTTAAATGCTTTACTCGCACAGCTGCAGTTCTGCTTCTAAGATTACTAGTAAAGTGGATTTTTGCATAGGTATAACTCAACGGACTGTGCCAATAAGAACAAGATTACTGCAATATCTCGTGTCTATAATTTGCAGGTAGAACCTCGAGACACCAAGAGTTAAAAACATCCAATCAATGACCATGAAGCAGGGCTGCAGATGCACTCATACGGCATTGAAACAAATTGTTGCAAAATTCTTTTCACCAAAATTCACTAGTTCTAACCATCTTCTCTACCTTCTATCTTCCATGGTGACACTGCCCTTTCCAAAGGAAGGATAATGTAAATGTTCACATATGAGCAAGGTGGCACAGTGATACCATGTTGGACTCACATTCAGGATGACTCTGGTGGTTTGATCCCTGGCTCTGGCTATAATATTTCAATTTTTAATAATTTAAAAAAAAAAAAAAAAAAGTTTAAGGAGGCCACTTGTGCATCCAAGGAAATGAAGTGTGGAAATGCTCAGGGAGACCTAAGACTTGAAACATGGGGACCTACATTGTTACTTAGGATGTACTGCTAAGAATGACAACATGAAATGTTTAAAACATCCAACAACATAAAAGTTCTAGTCAATAATAAGAGGGTTACCACCATCGTTATTTCCACGAAGGGAAAAGTTTTAAAGAGTGGTTACTTGATGGTCTGAAAATCTCAGTAACACTAACCACTGTGCAAAGAATTTTAATTTAACCCCACATTGTTTTCTATACTATTTTGCTAAAATTTGATTTTCAAGACTAAATTTCAATTTTCAGCATTGTGCTAAGCAAAAATTTCAGCAAGTAACTATGCCTCATTTTTGATAAAGGACCACCTCCCAAATTTTATAACATAAGTTCAGAAACACACATATATACTAAGCCAACTATCCAGAATTGTGCAGGCCCATTATACAACACCATGAACCTTGTTGTTAAAATGTTTCTACCTTTACACCAAAGAATAAAATAGTGCAGTGACACACACAATGAGGAGGTTATCAGACTTATAATAGATCTCTTGAATAACAGCCTAACACATTTGATACTACTAGGTCATTGGGGTCAGATGTAAGGACACTACATCACAGGAGTCCTGTGGGCAATGAGATTTTAACAGGCTTTTGTATGAAAAAAAGTTCATAGATCTGGGTAAAACCACATCTTCCAAGGGATGCCAAACATAGGGAGCACTATCCACTAGCTTGGCTATCGTTTATGAATATTAACTTGCTATAAATTGTATGATTTGAAATTATTCTTGCTACATGCATTGTATGAACAGAACTTCATAATCATCACTAGATTTACATTCTATTTATCTTGATTAAAATCTTTGTGCTATAGAGGAACCTCTATAGGTCGTTTTACAGGGGTTTAAAAAAATTTCAAGACATTGATGTTCTATGTATTCTACATATAGAGGTTCCACTGTACTCATCATCTTCATGTCGCACACCTACAGTTTCGCTCTGCTTTTTCAAGACCAAAAGTTGAGTCTTTTTATGACATTAACATGATCCCAAGAGCCATATTTGACATAGCTCCTAGGGAGATATTTGCCATAGACAAAAAACAACCATGAATGTAGTTCTAACACAAAATATTTACACTCATAAATATGAAATAAACTCTTAGAACATTACAATGCAGTATGTGAAGTGCAAGTGTAAATGTGCAGGTGTACGGCTCAGACAACCAGGTGTACTCTGAGATTGTGGCCTACCTGCCGAAAGTGGCGGCCCCAGGTGCCACTGCCAAACTGCTGCAGCCCATCACCCTGGAGTCACTCCTGCCGCAGAACAAGCACTTGTACTTCACTTATCATGGCTCCCTTACAACGCCTCCCTGCTCTGAGGTTGTCATATGGATTGACTTCAAGCAGCCCATCCTGTTGTCGCACAGACAGGTGGATTCACTTTCTTAACACTTATTTTAAAGCATCTAATTTGTTCAATAATTTCTAGTTTTGTGAAATATTGAGTGAAAACAACCACTGATTCAACGTAAACTGCCAAAAACACTATATGATTCAAAGAGAATGGTTTTGTAAATAAAGTTTTCTTCAGTTTCTAAACAAATTAGTGGCGTCAAGGGGCCACGGTGGGTGCAGTGGCTAGCACATTTGCCTCCTACCAAGGCAATCTGGGTTTGATTC
The DNA here is from genome assembly GCA_003012365.1 of Medauroidea extradentata. NCBI lineage: Eukaryota > Metazoa > Arthropoda > Insecta > Phasmatodea > Phasmatidae > Medauroidea > Medauroidea extradentata. The sequence goes on along the minus strand of PNEQ01001617.1, from coordinate 36,028 downwards.
CCAACAGGGTCAGACACCTAATTTAATTTTTACATGTGGAAATTGTGCCAGACAATGCCACTGGTCAACAGGTTTTCTCAGGGATACGTCATAATTCTTAAGTTTTTAACTGTGAACCCAGCTTGAATACCTTATTACCACTGTTTTGACCTGCATAATATGGGTGTAGGTTAAAATCCTGAGCAGTCTAAACATGATTCTACATTTATTAGACATAACAAATATAAAATAATACCTGGACGTGGTGCGCAAGAGACGACTTTTTCCATCCATGTGCAGTATTGCTACACTGTGCATGTAGAATGTCATCATACAACATTTTGCCAATTTTTTCCTTCAATTTAGCCCAGGATTTGCGCAGTGTGCTTACTATGCAGTTGTTACTAGACTTCCTGTATATGTTTACTACAGCAGACTTCACAATAGTGTCATTAGTTTCTGCATTTCATTATGATTATCATATCTGCAAAAAGAGGTTATGGGCTCAGAAGACACAAAACCAACACTGCCTTATGAACTGCACACACAGCTGTATCTCGCGATCATAAAAGGGATTCTCATTCTGGTATTGGTCGGGAACTTAGGGAAACTTCAGGGATTCTACCCTACCCCCTTGCCACCCCCCTCCCCTCAGACACGACCAGTATGGTACTCAAGGGGGGAGGGTGGGAGGGACGAGCAGTAAGGAGAGAAGACAAAAGGGAAGAGGAGGATAGTGTGGGAGGAGGGAATTGAAAAATGTTTTGTAATATCTAACAGCATGTACTTATTCACCATACAAAAATAAATAGATAAATAAACAAACATATATAAGTTTTTTCCCTAATAAACATACGTACATAGTGTTACAAAATGATATTATTTTGTAAGTCGTTATTATATTGGGGTTCATAAGTTATTATTAGTTTGGGGGGTTTCACTCAGATGGTAGCTACACTGTGGGTTTATTTAGATATTATTTAGGGCTAAATAATTTTAAGACAATTATGGTTAAAATGGCATTTACTATACTATAATGGCAGGTACTCTGAATACAAACTAGGTTACAATGTGATCTATTTATTAAGAGGGGAGCGCAATATTACTGATTATTAAGTTATTATATTAAGTTGAGAGTTGCTGCCACATAACTAGATCTGACGACCTTACCGAAAGCTGGATTGATGAGGAGACGGCATCGACGAACGAGCACGCATCCGCCGGGGCTCGATCCCGAGTCCCCGGCGGAGAACTGCACTGCTGTTGATTTGATGAGTGCTGGTGGACGACCGCTCGACGACAGACAGACAGACAGACCCCGTTTGCTTGGTAACAGCGCCATATATCGGCGTGCTTGTCCTCGATATTGTGCAACTACGAGGGGGGGGGGGGAGGTGAGTTGCTGTCTTCCGTGGTTTCCCAACGCTGACCTGATTGCCGCTCGGACGTCTTGCTGTCCGGCTTGCCAGGCAATATTGCAACAATAGGTTTTTATGTTTAATGTTATTCTTATTAATACAAACTGTGTGTTACTACAGCATTATACCTTGTTACTTTTTTCAAATTCTAAAATATGATGTACAAGCAACTGAGTGTACCAGGTATTAATTAGTACACCCACATACCTGCTTACTGGAACACTTACTATAAAAATTGTAGCCTTTAGATAAAGTGTTCTAACAATGCCACGCACACATTTCTTCCTGACTGTACTTCACACTGCTGAGTAAACTATATCCCAAATTGAGTATAAAATTTGATCAATTTCAGCATGTAAAGGACTCTTGTAACCTCACATTTCTAATTTTTTTTTTAGGTTTTTTTTTTTTTTTGATGTGGGGGGACTGCCTTCATCACCCATCCCTCTCCTTCCTTGGATCCATCAATGGATGCAGTGCAGTAAAATGCATGAATGCATGTTTTACATTAGAAGAATTTCAGATCACAGTTGAAATTACCCCATGTATGCAACTATATACATTTCATTGTTTATTTCCAATAGTAACTTCAATACCCCATTTTTGCATATAATGCTCTGCAAGGGCAGTAAAAATTAATTATTATGCCTGTGTCAATCTTGCTAGCGTTTAGATGTCACATTTTATTAGTAGAAAGAACTCAATCTTCCTTAGCATTTTTCTGTTACAAAGTGCACAATATAGTCAATAGGAATATCAAGTCTCTGGTTTCTTTACTCATGTGTTAACTGACTTTATACTATTTGTTCTTCATACGTACATGCAAATGACAATTTAGACTGAAACAAAGTCTGTAACAGTAGACTCAGCTAAGAAAACAGAACTTGTACTCACTTTCAAAGTAGATCCCAAATTTAGTTTCTGCATCTTAAATATTGTGCAAATATTGACTGACCACCTCTCCTACATCAGTTTTCAAACTATTCCATCTGCAAAAATACTAACCTGATCTGTAGACAGAAACATAGAAGCAAACATTTGATTTTAAATCACTTTTTCCACAAATAAAATCACTAGGTCACATCCCAAAGTTTCATACAAAAAAATACTAATTTTGTACTACGCACATAATATAATTTTTGACGGGCACACCAGCGTCTCCCATAATTGTTCCCTTTTATTATTTCCTCCAGCGCATAGAAAAGCATCATGCGAGGGCCTCTAATAATACAGTCTTCTGTTACTGCAAACGGGAGTGTCTACAGCCACAAGAAGAGATAAGTATCTGCCGCAATACTACTATTTGAAACTATGTCCTCTGCCTCCATCTACGATGTTGGGACGTAACATGAATCTTTTTTACACTCCTGAGACACAGTTGTTGAAAATGTACCAACTGCTGCCCAATGAAACGTTAAATGATGGATGGGAACATTACAGTGAGTGGGAATTCGCAGTACAGGCCTATTTTCAGACAGATTTTACAGGTAGTGAACAATGAATAAAACCATGTTTACAGAAAAATTTTCACTCCAGATTGACATGTAAAAGTGAGGGAAACTGGACTGAACATTGTGTACACAGATGTTTTAGCCAAACAGTGAACTACATAACAAATGATGATGACTAAAAAAATTTAACGTTATATCTTCAGACTGTCAATATTACATCAGCGTAGATTAACCAAGACAATATCATCATCACAGGGTTTTATTTTGCTGGCTAAAGAATGTGAGCGGTAAAGTGAAAAAGAGAGTTGAGAAGCTTCAATATTTTGACAAGAGAGAAAACAAGGCACAACTCAAAAAACTCCATACACTGCTCACATAAGAATTTCCCTTTAGAAATTTTCTAACCTCACAGGCCCGAAACCATACCATAAGTAACACACAACAAAAAAGTTCTAGAGTTAATGTCTTGATGTGACCATGGTTTGGGTACCAGCGATGGAGTTGATTCTTGGATTGTTGTTCAAGGTTGTGGATGGGAGTACCTATGTTGGCAGTTGGTGGTTTAGGATCCAGCGTTGATACTGTTATTTTCCTCAGACGCCAGCTTGCCAATGGTGATCTTTCAGGGTGTGGTTGGAAGCTTAGACCCCAGGCCAGAATAGTCACAGAAATCGTACCGCTGCGCTGTGATTATTAGGGTTATCCATACACCCCTCTCTGCAATGTATAAATGGTTCCTCAAGTTTAAATGAAGTTGTAAATTAGACTTCACTACCTTAAGTTGTTGCAGTTACGTTAAAACAAATACTCCGGATCGGATGTTAATTGTGTGTTATTTCATAAATGAAAAATGCAAATCTCAAACTGTCAATCATGATGTTTGAAGTACAGTACATATAGACATTAAATGGTGGTAGTTGTGTAGCGACAGTGTCCCTGTACTTATTGCAAATGGTTTTCAGGTGGCTGCATTTCGCCGCATGCAGTCAGATCACGGGAGGTTGACTCAGAATTTCCGGCCTATACAACCCTTGAGTGGGCGCTCAATCAAATTCAACGTGGCAAATGACATGAGCGCAGCAAGTGTACCAGGGTGTCACTTCAGCCGTGCAGCTTGTCTGTCTTTTGCATTGCTCTTGCGAGCCCTGCTGCGGCGATGAAGCACACAGTCTTGGCTGGTGGTGCCATAGTACAATATGAAGAGGAAGCACCGCATTACAAAAGACAGTGATGCGGACAAGAATTTCTCATGTGCAACGATTTTGCAGCTCATGTTACTGCCTGCAAATAACACCAAAAAATAAGCTAGTCTGCAGTGTGTCACAGAGGTGAAGTAATCTCTAACAAAACACTCAAAACTTCAAATGGACCAACCATTACAAAGGTTGTTTCTATGTGTACGTATGTAGCTAATGGCAAATTTTTACATGTAGAACTATATTACCTATTTATTCATTAATTCGCAGAAGGTTTAACACAGCACACCTATACTGTAGAGCCTTTTACAGCATACTAACGTCTATGAATACTTTATTATGTATGTTATAGCAAAATTTTCTTAAAAAAAAAATGTGTTTTATTCAGTTCATTATCAGTTTTTAATCAACTGATGTATCAGGCATGTACTATTGTAAGTTATCTATGGAAGAAGTATTTTAATGTGATGAAAAGTTGCTGTAATGCAAAATATTATTTATAAAATAAAACTAATCACAAATAGGCTGATATTCATAACATAATACATATTTATTTTTAATCTGTCATCTTTTCTACAGACTTTATTATCCAACAGAAATATGATTTTACTGGTAAAACATGAAGTACAGTTACAACATGAAGTACAGTTACAACATGAAGTACAGTTACAACATGAAGTACAGTTACAACATGAAGTACAGTTACAACATGAAGTACAGTTACAACATGAAGTACAGTTACATTATTCGAAGTTGCATAAAACTATGCGGCAAACACTTAAGCATTATCTATATTAAATTTTTTATAACTTGAATTTTCATAAACGAATTATTTTCCCTAACTAAAACATTAACTCAGCTCAGTTTCTTTACAATATATTTCAGTAGACAAATCTTTTGTTTAAGGTTACCATAATCTGTTTAATCCTCATGTAAAAAAAAAAAAACACTTGCAATAATTTATGTCTGTTTTTGGATTTGTGAATTACTAACTACCAATTTACCATACAATTAAAAAAGTACGTACCTTGGGATTTATCAGTTTCTTCAGTTTTTATGAATGTGAACCTGTACACATGAAAAATGCTGTTCAACTAATAAGGAATCCTTAGCACTGTTGGGTTACGAAAGAAAAAAAAAATCTTAACAGCAGCTACTAATGGCCTATAACAGGATAGTAGAACAAATAGTTGTGAATGCCAGTGTTGACTGACATACTTAATCAAAAGTGACTGAGCTACAATAATAGTATACTCTGTGTGAAAAGATTATGCAGACTGGTGAAAAAATGAAACAGCGAATACGCAATTACTTTAACTTAGTAGGACACATTCACAAATAAAAATTACTGAGTGAACAGGTAACATTTATCACTTAACTGTATTTTCATTCTCGAAAGCATAGATCGGTTACAAATGAAAATCTAAAAACTATCACCATGCAAAAGAGTAGAAAGTAACAGCTACAATGTTCACACAAATATGTTTCATTTTCATTTTTCAATTTAACAGTTTGTATACTGGCTACCAACATTTGTATGCATAGGGGCCACTGTGGCCGACCCCCAGTAGCTTGGTTGAGCGGCCAACTTTGATACGAAGGGTTCTCTGGGTTTAATTCCCAGGTATGGCTGGGTGTAAAATTTGTGTTTGTCTATTAGAGTCATTTCAATTGTCAGAGTCAACAAAACTATCAAAACTGGAGAATTCTCTAATAATAAAATTGTAAAGGGGGATGTTTGGCTCGTTGGCTATGTTGACACCTCACCAAGGAGAGAGGGGGGAAAAACGTTTGATTTCCAGCGCGGGGCCGGTCCCCAGATCTTCACATGTGGGGATCGTGCCGAACAATGCCGTCGACGGGTTTTCTCGGATATCTTCTGTTTACCCTCCCCCACTTTCAATTCGGCGCTGCTCCATACCCAATTATTACTTTATCGAAGAATAATTTTTGATTGGAAAAAATTGTGCTTAAAAAGTGATTTTTTGGCGTATTAGAAAAAATGTTTTTACCCTCATGTCACCCCTCCCCCTCACCAGCGCTCAAGACCTAAATGTTAAGCGCTGACCAAAATTCTCTCACTCACTCTCATTTGTATGCATGATTCACATTACTAATACTTTTCAGGAAAATCTTCACTCATGATCATTAGGATCTTGTATTGTAACTATGTACGTACGTAAATGGTAGTATACATTTATGTGCAGGCTTTCATACCAAGTATTCAAAACTATTTAGTTGATTCATAATGATCTGATATTGTTTCCAGCCTGCAGCTTGATAAAATACATCCATTGTCCTCTGTCCTCTCATTACTAATTTTTTTAATGCAATGTACATTTTTACAATATTTCATTGATTGTAGATTCACATTACTGCACTGCCTCTAACTTTTTGCTACAAGTAGAATTATGTGCATTCCAGCCCCAATGTAAACACACTGAATGCAATTCTATGGCATGTTCCAAACCTAAATTGTACTAAAAAAAAAAAAAAAAAAAAAAAAGCAAACTGACACTATAATTTGTCACAATTTTGGCATTATTTCCAGAATCAATGCAGTTTACCCAGTACTAAGGGGCCGGTCCGTATGGTTGCTGAACTTTGTTGCAGTAGATTAGAAAGCCACGTTTATTTGCAAAAGAGTTGTGTGTGTTCACAATGTAACTATTCATAAAAAAATTAGAGAAGTTTAATGTACTTTCAGGACATTACATGTATTCAAAACACAATTTCCAAGCCCTTTTACAAAATTTATTTCCAAACCGCTACATTTATCATAATACCTACTGCTCAGATTAAAAACTAAATGAGGTTTTTACAATATACAGTACTCTGATACAGTTCCATCAAAAAAATGATAAGGCCAATGCTTTAAGAAACTTTGTTCCAGCAGTACAACAGAAACATTAAGCACCAGCTTATTGCCTGGTGTGTAAAGTTACGCAGAACTAGGGGTGCGCATCAGTATAGCCCTTATTGATCAATTTCTGAGCCTCCAGCATGCAAACCAGCTCCAAATACATGGTCAACAAATAAGTACATATTCCTTTATGACCATGCATGCACCAGATGCAGTCAGTCAAAAAGTGCCTTACACTCCTAATATGGGGGTCTATACTCGAAAAACCATTGCAACAATTGTATACAAAGAATTTTTAAGTAGTCAAATTCATACACTAGTATGTACTATGTGTACTGAAAATGGTATGCTGCACCACCCATTGTTTGTGCACAAATATACTAGTCAAACTCACTCCGTGCATGAGTTGTTTCTATCATGAGGCAACCTATTTTCATGAGCACTAACGAATTAGAAAAATGGATTGGATTAAGATTCGAGGAACACAATGTTTTATCGTGTCTGTTTTATCGCGTGACATTTCACACTCATAAATTTGTCAACTACAGTATAGTGTTAAAGTGTTTATGTATATTTTTGTTATGCAAGCATAGTAAAAAATACAGTTGGCTGCAATGTAGCGAATACAATGTTATGAATGTTTAGTGTTGTATTAATAATTTAATATAGTACAGATCACTTTTCATTTCTCTTACTTGTGAATGAACACTAAGATTGTACTCTATGGTAGTACTACTGTACATATTACACAATAGAATACATTCTAATACTAACAGTCCCACCACAAATTTTTAAGCTCACTCGCAACACAATCAATTTTTATACATGAACTAGCAGTCCCCCGCGGCTTTGCTCGCGAGTATTATTCGTAACTGATAATATTTACTTTTATTGAAAAACCTCTTTGTACACAAAATTGGTACTTCAGTCATCAAGTGTTAGAATGTCCAAGCGGCTAGTTGAACTAATTCTGCAGCAGGATAAGTAGCTATAGCTGTCCACGCGAAAAGCAGTCTTAAGTTTGACC
>PNEQ01001617.1:0-21226 GCA_003012365.1 Medauroidea extradentata | reverse complement strand
ACACATATCACCCCTGCACAGTATTAAGAAATCGAATTTCGAAAAATCTGAAAACCGTTTTGCGATAATTTCTGTAATCATCGCCCTGAAGCAAAAATTAATTGTGTATCTCGACGGGTTCAATAGATATTGAGGATTTATCTAAAACACGTTCAAGGTCTTTTCACCACTTAAGAGAGTAAATTTCGAAAAACCCTTGAATCACGTTTTAGAATACTTTATTGGTATCTCGTGGACGTAAAAAACACAACATTAGCCAGCTGGGTTCAAGATATATCGACGATTAATTGAAAACGCTTTTCACCACTTTTCACCCCTTTTCACGTTCTTAGGTGGCGAATTTCGAAAATTCCTAAAATTACTTTTTAGGTATTTGAGTAAGCATCAATCCTAAACAAAAATCACGTCGCTATATAAAAAAATATGGGATCGATATATATAGAATGTGAGTCGAAAACACATATTACCCCCTTTTTAACCAGTTTAGGGCCGAATTCAGAAAATATATTTAAATGGAATTTTTGATATTTACTAAAGCACCAATTTAAAGCAAAGAGCACTTCAATATCTCGATTGATTCGATAGATATGGAAGGATAATCGAAAACACATTTCACGTATTTTCACCCCTTTAAATAAAGAATTTCGAAACATCTTTGAGTCCTGACATATATATTTGTAAAAGTAACCAATTAAAGTTAAAATCACGACGATAGCCAATTGTATTTCAAAGATATAGACGATTAATTAAAAACACATTTTGCCCCTTTTTACTGCCTGGGGGTCGAATTTCAAAAAAACCTAAAACTACTTTTTGGGTATTTACGTAGGCAATATTTTGAAGTGAATATCAACTCTCTATCCCGAAGGGTTCAATAGATATCGATAGTTGATTGGAAACATATTTAAGGTCTTTTCAGCCCCTTAAATGTTGAAATTCGAAAAATCCTTAAATTAGCTAATATGCATTTTTATGAGTGTCCTATTAAAGTAAAAATCACGATGATTGGCCGTCGGGTTCGAGCTCTATCAACGTTTCTTCGGAAACACATTTCACCCCTTTTCACCACCTTAGAGGTCGAATTTCGAAAAATCCCTTCTTAGTGCTCGCCTACGACCTGAAGGGAACCCCCACAAAAAATTTAATGATTCTAAGTCCAGTGGTTTGGGCTGCAGTTTGATATGTCAGTCAGTCAGTCAGTCAATCAGTCAGTCAATCAGTCAGTCAGTCAATCAGTCAGTCAGTCAATCAGTCAGCTTTCATTTTTATATATAGAGATTAATATTTTACAATTGTTTTTACAACATAATAAGTGCTTTAAGTTACAAACTTTATATTTATAAGGCTTTTTAAAATTCACATTTATTGAAGAATGGCATCATGTAGCCAACATGGTTGCCAAAGTTCACGCAATGCTGCCAGGTTACAGGACATGTTTTCCTTCTAGTTCAACTCTCAAGGAGTGTAGGAATATAAACAATACCACATGGATTAGACACATTAGTTTATATAACCACTTGTAGTGCTTGTGCTACTGTAATTAGTTTGTATATTAAGTAAATATATAAAAATGCCAAACACGACAATTCGAGGCTCTACATCAGATTAACTCTATTAGAAGCAACATAATGGAGCTTTTTAACCACTGTTATTGTACCAGTTCTCAGGGCGTACACGAAAGTAAACAAAGACATATGGGATTTGAAACAGTTTAACAACCACTAATATTTCAAGAACTACTGTGATTTGTTTGTATTGCACTTACATATTTAGAAATGGTAAATGTGATGTTACTTACATGTCAGTTTCCGCAGATTATATAATAGGTCTTACTAAATCACAGTCTAACCAAACTTCTACAAACTCCCAACACCATGACAATCCAAAGAGAAAACTAGTGCAATAAAAGTCATATTTTGTCACTTTTGTTACTGCTTATTTATTCTGTGCCTCCGTTGTTCTGATTGTTCCTGCACACCGTATAGCTGCAGTTACTGAAAAGCGAAAAATGATTAAAATTAACCATGCAGCGAATATACAGCAAGTATCCCCAGGACAATCTCAGTGTTTTGCAAAATATTTGTGACAAAACACCAAGGGGCCAAATGGATTTGTGCTTGGTAGCAAAAAAGACTGCAGAGATTTTCAGCATCAGGGTGGAATACAGTTCTACAGTAAGTACAGTTTACCTAATTATTTTGTTGTATAAATTTGTGAAACAGGACATATATACTGATTTTAGGGTCCTGTAAATTTATTCAAAGAAGTGTATTTTGTGTGTGCATTAATCAAAAACCTACTGGCTTAGGCACGTTTATGGCAAAACTTTTATTTTCGTTCTATTTTCATGATCTTCGTTTAGCAATTTGTAGTAAAATAATGTTGCCAAATAGAGGTTTCATGTATTATGACCTAACATTTTCTTTTTACGCATGAATATAACAATTTAATAAATGTGTTGTTACCAGGGTTAGCAGGAGATATAGTGACAGTTATTGTATACGGCGCCACTCCATGGATTACAGGCATGGAGGCCCGGTTAGACTCTTTCTCAGGGTGTGTTTTAGTCGCCCGCATGGCTCTAACCCTAAAAATGTCTCGCAGTAGTTTAAACAGTTTTAGTTCCTTAAAAAAATACACTTGTGCAGGATATTAAAGGCGTCCCTAACACCTATCGACCACAATTAAAGCACCCGAAAATGTCCTCTCTCCACTTTGTCCGGTAGAACACCAATCTCTGCCACACACAGTCCCGAGATTCCCTGTTTTTCCTCCCCCAGGCCAGCCACTTATACTTCACTTGATGACTCGTCCCCAATATAGTTCAGCAGTAAATGTTATGTATTTAGCAAACATGGTAGTTAAAAAAATTTCATGTCAAAAAACAGATTTCTCATTTCACTTTAAAATTAATATGTGTAAACATTGACATTATATCACTTCGTTTCACAAATCTCTTTTAACAGGTAATAACAGTAAACAAAACTTGACATCTATGTGGTTTGCTCTGTAAATTATTAAAATTTTTTTCTAACTCTAATAGAGTAAAAAGGGTCTAAGTATTTTTTAATGGGGGCCACCCTAGATAGGCTGTGTTTGTGTGTGTTAGGCAGGAAATGTAAGAAAGCCATTCACAGAAGTGCGTAATGCACTATCGCCTCTCTGCCCAAGCCACTCAGTTGGCGTGCAGTGCTTTGCTATTATTTTTTTTCCAATGGGACTATAAGGAGTGACCACATTATTTTATTTTTGGACAGCATAGTTTGAAGTCTAATTCTTATTTCTACAGTTCTTTTTTCCAATTTGGTTGTTATTTTTTCCAGATACCGCAGTCTGAAAAACCCATTTTTGGCCATTTTGAAGGATCCAAAATTGATGTTTCTGATGAACATTCCAAAATTTTAAAACTCTAGCACCATAGTTTTTCGAAATATGTATTCTTTTTGTAGATATACTAATATATTGCACATTACATAGTTTCGTCAAAAAAAGAATAGAAGTAACTCGCTGCAACACATTTGAAGCGTAGGTAAGGAGGTCAATTAAATGACTAATACATATACTGTACCTTGAACCTGATTTGGCAGTATTGGGATTAACTATTAAAAGAATTAACAATCAAAATTGCTCATTAAAAATTTGGGTAACTATTAAGCTTAATAGTTACTTTTGAAACTTGTAACTTCAACTTTCAATAATAAATATTATTATTTACAAATAAGTAAAAGTGAAGGTACTTAATTTATGGATATCTGGAGGTCAATGAATGCACTAGAAAATAACTGTGAGCCTACGAAAAATATGAAAGCAAACAGAATTTTTGCATGATGCACATTTGTCGACACTAGAGCTACCTTCACCAAGTAATATGAGTCATACTGGACATCATAGGTGGCACTACTGTCTCGTAATGTAGCCGATCGATATTATCGCACAGATCTAAATTGTTTTCACGTGAATAGCAACTCCGCATTAGCATCTATATTTTGTGCTTCGGTCTTTTGCATCATGTCGTGCTGTTTGAATTCTTTGCATTGCGATCTTTTATCGTGTCGTCACGAAGGCTGGGGATCGCTTCTTTTATAAAAAGAGCAGAAAGTGAAGGAATGCTACTTAAGTTTTAAGTGCACCAAAATGTAAATACATACAACAGTGTGTAGCAAGATGGCTGACAGAAACTTTGAAAAGCAACTGCTAGTGAAATAAAACAATTATGTAAATAAGTGGATCTAACAATACTGATTGAGAAAAAGGAAACTTTTAGGAGTCGTCCAATATTTAGATACTGAACCAAAATGGTAATTTTTTATGTTTTTAAAGTGGTCATCGGACATACATGGTCTGGTAATTGTGCTGGGTTCGAATGCCTTCCTCGACTATCATTGTGATTCGACGTGTTATGTACATTCTATTACCAGATCTGTGCACCGGGTGACCACTTCAGACTGCCGAGTGTATTGAGCGGCCATGTATGAGCCATTGCGACGTCAGACGTTGTTTCTCGTTTGAAGTGCGCACCTTCATCCATCGGCCTACGACACAGTTCGGGCATCTTCGGAACTGTTAGTCGCCTCACCTCCTCTTGTGTCGCTACACCTCCCCCTTCCCTTTCGTCCCTTACCTTCACCTGGCTCTCGGTCGTCGGGCTCCGGGCAGTCCCGGTCCCGCTTTCTCTTTGGAATAGTCACCTCTTCCTCTTTACCACTTCGACGCTCGGCCGGCTCGCATGTTCTTTTGGTGAGTTTACGTTAATTCTCTTTTGTCGAGTCACTTGCTTTGAGGGTTCGCCCACTCTTCGGTTTGCGTTAGTTTGCTTTGATTTCTTTTCCGATAATTGTTATGCATGACCTGCGGAGTGTCGACGTGGCATGAGAGAAAGAGGTATTAATCTTGGTATGTAATTTGTAATTTTTGGTTGTGTTATTTGACTAATAATTGGTAACTTCTTTGTCAGATTTGTAACTTAACTTGACCCAGTTTGATTCATGGAAGCTCGCACGTCTGTGAATTGTAAATTGAGTTGAACAATACAAACATCGTATCTGCGAGAGTCGATTTTGTTATTTCCCTCATGGTTTAGCATTTACCTTGTGTTGTTTAAGTGTATTAATGTGGGTCAGATGTTGTTTGAGTACCCCTCCTCGGGTCAGACCCGTTTGACGGCAGAGTGTTTTGGCTACTCCGTCTGTGTGATGCCCAGTGGCGGTTTGTGCTATTTAGCTACAGCCCTCCCTGATTATTTAAGAATTACAGTAAATAATTTTTATTTTCACAGCTGGTGTTATAGAAGATAATATGTAATGATAACTTTTAAACTACCTATTCGCCAAACCCTCAGCCAATCGTGAAGTCTGAGGAACACGAGAAAGTTTTAAAGATTTAATTGTGTACGTGTTTTGTGCCTCGGGCGTTCTGAACTAGGCAGGGCCGTGAGATAAGCAGCCCGTCTGACCTTGCTGGCGCAAGCACACCAGAAGAAGGGGGAGGGGGGAGGGTTGTCTGGTATATGGTCTGCTTCTGGGCTGCCAGCCGTCCAGCCCCAGCACACGGTGTCACGCTACACTACACTAACAACAGACGCAACTTGTCACCCAACTAGCTCGTTTCGTGACATAACTGCAGTAAATCGTACCAAAATTTCATGGCCTGCCCTACGCACAGTGGCGCTTCCTACGAACTGTTCACAATTTTCGTACGCGACTTAGTTAATCAGTAAAAAAATTGTATTATCATTACTACATTTTCACCCAAAGTCCAGCTGAAACACAATTTTTAAACCTATTACGCCAAAAAGAATAGGGCAGTTTATTTGTAATACTCTGTCATAAAATCGCCTCAAATTGCAACAGTTTTCTCGATGCGGAATGTTAAAGTTTTAGATGTTGCTCCTTCACGTCTAGATGTTACAGTAAACATTTTTGCAGCCTATTATTTCATTTGAATTATAACGCACATCATACCAAATAATAAATTAATATCAACTTAAAAAAAACAAAGTACAATTTTTAAAGAACATACTTTATAGCGGAGTTTTTTTACCGAATCACATGGCACAGAAATAAAATATTAAAACTTGATTTTTCGGTCCGGCCACCTCCATAACCTATTATCAAATACAAAGGTATATTTTTACCTGGACGTCCTTTTCAAATACATCAAAAATTTGGCTTATTTATGATTCTGCAGTAGATGAGACAGAAAGCTATAAACAAATGTACCCTCCCTATATGTGAGTATTTTGTAAAAAGGGGACTTACCATTAGAATTTACCATTCTATATCTATTATTTTACTGAATTTATTGAGTTATTTAGGCAGTTGTTAACATTTAAGGTCTTATGAGTAAATATCTTTTGTTTGTTTACATTTTAATTATGTATAAATACCTTTCTTTATATTCATAAAAGTAGTTTGAAGTCCCTCCCTCCTTGTGTACGGTCATTACCCTATATAGGCCGTTCACAATAAAATGAGCTTTGTATTAACAAGTTTACTTCCGAAATTTGTTATATGAAAAGACTGACAACTGAACTTCATGAACAAGTAACGGGTAATCTACACATTAGTTAAGTGACCATTTAGTTGAAACATGTTATTGACTTAAAATTTTAATTTTCAAATCCAGTGAGATGTAGTAAAGTTAAAATATAGCTAAATTAAATTAATGATGCAGTTATGTTAAATGTGAAACATTGTGATTTGTGAACCTTAAAAACAACTGAGCTATGATGTCAATCCGATGTCTGGACAGCATTTTCTGATGTGATTTCTACTTGGCGTATCTTTCCACGCAGCAACCATTGTTTTTCTACACCTACTTGCTACTTCAAGTGCTTAACACAGTAATCAGAAGTTACGTTAGATTTGTTACAATTATGTTTGTGAATTTTGTTCTAAAAAAATTACAGTAATCCAAAGTCAAGTTAAATATATTAAAATTATATTTGTGGATTTTGTGAATTTTGATCTAAAAAATTAATACTTTGAAATGTTTTAAACTGTTTGAGAAAATAGGATAGTGGTAACTGCTTAAAACGTTACTTGATTTCCTCTACTACGGACTTGTCAGTATGTGTCTTTAAAAAAATATTAATAAATATACCAAAAGTATATTTAATGTTTAGACACGAAAAACTGCTAAAATAGCACCACTTATCCAAATTTATCCGGGCGAAGATCCCTGGACCCCCCTCCTTTTATTGGGGGATAAGTGTTCCTCCTCATATGCAGTCCTACCTACGTCAAAATCCACGAGCCGCGCCTGGTGGTGCCCAGGTGGGCACAATTCTTGCGCAATTCTGCTTGGTTTTGATTCCCGAGTTCGGGTTGTGTTTGACCTGTTTTGCTGAATTATTGTTTTCTGTGTGAGTGCCAAGCCACTGAGGAGAGGAACAAGCTGATTTTTCAATGTGGTGTGCATTAGTTGTTCATTTCAGGCCGCGTGCTTGTAATAGTTGTCTTGGCATTGGTAATTACGGCCTGTACGAGTACTAGTGATTTTGAGTTTAGTTTAGGATACCTCGAACTGCGCCAATATTTAAGTGAATCTGTTGGCCGATGTCAAAATTAGATATGTGTACAATTAAATTTATGATATTTTTGTATATAGTGATTCGTTCAGTGATCACCTAGGTCATTTGTGTGATGTTTTGAGCCATTTGAGAATGGCCGGTCTCACCTTCAATCCTTCAAAAGTTACACGGGCCACCTCTTCGGTTAAATTTTTGGGGTACATTGTGTCCAACAGGCAGTTGATGATGGATCCTAGCTGAATTGAGCCCGTTGTCAATTTTCCGCGCCCTAAGAACGTTAAAGGCATCTCTAGGTTTATTGGTATGTTCTGCTATTATGCCCAGTTTGTCTCACGTTTTGCCGAACTAGCACTGCCCCTTAATCGCCTGAAGCGTAAGGATACACCCTTTGGTGTGATGAGCAAGAGCGCATCTTAACGCTCTTAAAGCAGGTTTGGCCGCGGCTCCGGTTTCACATTTGACTGATTTTGAGCTGCGCTTTATGCCACACGTCAATGCTTCCAGTGTTGCCTTAGGTTTGGCTCTCCGTCAATGGCGAGACGGCAAGGTGTCACCGGTAACCTTTGCCAGTCTGACCTTGTCCAATTACGAGCAGAAACTTAGCGCCTTTGAGAAGGAGGCGCTGACGTGTGTGGGGGACGACCAAATACCAGACGTTCCTTAGTTTGGCAGAGTTTGACCTGGGTACCGACAATCAAACTTTGTCATGGTTATTGGGTCACTGTAATGGTTTTGGGAAACTTGGGCGGTGGATGTTCAAACTGATCAAGTTTCGTGATTGTGCATGTCACCGGTGCAAGCAACGTGGTGGCGGACGCGTTGTCACTGATGTATTGCATCGAGGATTATGAATGTGTCCCTGTGGAACTGTCGGCACAGTGTGCTGCCTTCACGACTCATAATTTGATCTCTGTTCAGCTGCTACACAGAGTGTCTACCAGATTGTAAAAGCAAAATTTTGTGACTTTTTCTTGAAAAATTGTTTAAACAGAATTAATTATTTTTTTAACAAGTGCAACACAGCTGACAATTTTCATTATGTTTCCTCCAACTGCTGTTTGTGCGAAGCATATACAATTTTAAAATGTGTAATTAATATATACCTAAATTTAAGTTGTCTGTATGACGATGCCTATGATAACTAATATACATACTAACTATTTATTTTCCTTGCACAGTGCATGAGAAATACTAGTAGTGTAAACATGCACCTTTGACAAATGATTCGAAAAGAATCAAACACCCGAAAATAATTTTCGTAACTTATACCAAAATATACTTCAAATTAGTGACTATTGTGGGACTTTCGTGACCTTTTTCACAAATCGTGATTTTTTTGGGACTTTCGTGACCTAGTTGACACTCTGCTACAGGTCCAGGAAGAGGACCAGGGAAGTCGGAATATTGTGAGCTGCGTTGAACGTGGAGATGACATTCTCTACCAAGTGATCTATGGGTTACATATAGTTTAGATAAGCGCCAGTCTTCTCGTCATCTGTTGGTACCTCGTTCTTGTCGTCCCAAATTGCTCAACTACTTTCACGATTCTCCGTTTGGTGGTCCCTTGGGTCGGGAAGGAACATTGAGGAAACTTGGCTGTCGTTTCTGTTGGCCACAGATGGCCAAAGGGCGTTAAGGAATTCAGGCGACATTGTGATCTTTGCATTAGGGCGAAATCCGGACGTAATTCCAATGTTTGTTTGTATTCTGTGGACCATGTCTCATTCTGCTGGGAAACCCTGCACTGTGATGTGTTTGGGCCCGTAGTATGTTTTACGAAGGGTAATTTGTATGTTTTTACTGTCCTGGAAGTCTTAAGTAAATTTGTAATTCTAATTGCAATTCACAATATTAAAAGTTCTATTATTGAGCGACATTTTACGGAACGTGTGTGGTCAGTATTCGGTCCTCCTGTGAATTTGGTTACAGATAATGACTCGTATTTTTGTTCTGTTTATTACAAGGAGATGTGTTTCAGATGGTCTACCAACCATTACAACCAACCATGTCGAGAGGTTCAACCCTAATTTGAAGGCGACGTTGGCTGCTTTACCATGCACAGCAACGAGAATGGGACCAAGACCTGGATCTTGTGAATATGGGCTTCAATTCTACAGTCCATGGAGCCCGCAAGCATTCCCCGGCACGTGTTCTGTTGGGCAGAGACCTGATTCACCCTCTGCTGAATGTCTGGAGTGTCCCGTCTCCGTCTTCGTCATACACTCAGCGCGAGCTCCTGAATGCCAAGGTGATGGGGAACCTCGCCGAAGCATGTGATCGTCAGCAGGCGCGAGTCAATGCTCGACGGGTTGCTGCTGATTATGCAGTGGGATATTCAGTGTATTGTAAGTCTTTTCCCGCTTCCATCCCGAGCGGGTGGTCTCAGCAGTAAACTCCTTCTTCCCTATGCTGGGCCGTTTCACATAGTGCGAGATTCCCTAATACTGTTTTGTTGGTCGACCCTATTTCCGGTCGAATTGTCAGGAAGGCTCATGTCCCTCACCTAAAACACACTCCTGACCCTTTGAACGAAGATGATCGATGTTATTACAGGTCGACAAGAGCACGTCGATATCCACTGGACCGTCCACGTTGTGGGTTCATGATCGGGTCTTTTCTATTCACTGTTTAGTGTGTTGCGCATCAGTGCATGTTTGCTTGTGTAGTCTGTGCGTGTGTTGGGATTTTGTTGGTCCATGTTTGGTTTCAGTTACGGTTATATGTGTTTGTGGGCCCTATGTGGTTTGTGTTACGTGTTTGGTGTTCTATTTCGTAGCCACACATTTTTTTATTGGCACACTATTGTATATGACGTAATCATTATTTGGGAGCTCACAAGTGGTTGTGTTTTGTTATGAGAGACGTTGTTAATTATAAACTCGTGAGATTTAATCAGCCTATGGGTTTTGTCACAAACTGCTAATCTATTGATGGGATTTTTTATGTGTATGTAATTCCCAGGCGTATTTTGTATTTATTCCAATTTTATTGTGCTTGTGGCTTCAGTGTGGATGCCGGTGTTGATATTAAATCTGAGTGAGATACAAGTTCTTACTGTTTGTTATTTTTACTAGTTAAATTTTGTATGATTGATGTAACTGTTGCTACATAGGTCATGCTTGGTTTTTTTTTATAATGTGTCCGGTTGTCGGGGTCGTAATGTTTTTCCTTTCCAGGGCTAATTTGTAATTTCTGGGTGATGTTGTTCTTTTGTTCACATGACTGTTTCTGGAGTGCCGACAGCCATGAGTCGTCCATTCTCTTCCCTATTCCTAAGTGGCGACTCATCTTGGGAATCTTTACCCTGTCTGCGGGAAGCAGTGGCGTTGCTGACTTTGATGGCTCTGGCAACGCTCAACAGTAGTGCTCTCCATCTAGGTCTCTCGGAGCACGCTACGGACCTTTACTCCTGTATGGCTTGTGCGCACAGGAGTTGACAAAAACCTGGTCTGGACTTTTGGGCAGGGGGTTGTGCTGGGTTGGCATGCTTTGTTTGGTTATCGTCGTGATTTGATGTGTTATGTACTTTCTAATACCAGATCTGTGCACCTTGTGAGCGCTTCGGACTGCTGTGTGTAATAACTGAGCGTATTGAGGGTGACCATGTATGAGCCATTGCGACGTCAGACTTTGTTTATTTTTTGAAGTGTGCTCACGCTTCCGCCGGTCTTCGGCCCAGTTTGGACATCTTCGGAAATGTTCGTCGCCTCCTCTTCTCTTGTGCCTCGCTACCCCCCTTTTTTTTCCTTACCTTCACCTGGCTCTCGGTCATCGGGGCTCCGGGCAGTCCCGGTCCCGCCTTCGAATAGTCACCTCTTCCTCTCTGCAACTTTGGAACTATGCCAGCTCGCATGTCCTTTCTGTGAGTTTACGTTAATTCTCTTTTGTCGAGTCTCTTTTTTTAGAGTGTTCGCCCACTCTTCGGTTTGCGATAGTTTGCTTTGATTTCTTTTCCATTAACTGTTATTCATGACCTGCGGAGTGTCAACGTGGCACGAGAGAAAGAGTATGTAATTTGTAATTTTTGCTTCAATGTTATTTGACTAATAATTGGTAACTTCTTTGTCAGATTTGTAATTTAACTTGCCCTGTTTGATTAGTGCTTTATTATTAGCAATAACAATATTTTCAGTCAACAGAGCATTGAATTAAAAAATATGTGGATCCCATTGATTAAAAGAGAAACAAATTTACAGCACGAAATGAAAACAAACACTCAACCCACCACAACCAATCAGAGCCAACACATGCTGCGCAACCAATCAGGAGACAGCTCGTCTCCCATTGGCTGAGCACAATAAGGGGCTTTACCCTATATAAACCCATGGTTTTTCCAGTCTCCTCATCAGTTGCACTCGTGTTCCTGAACCCTGTGTGTCTACCTGATGATGGGAACAGATTCCAGTTCCCGAAATGTCGTTTATACCGACTGTTTGGAAAACTACTGTGTTTTGTTTCTTCTCATCATTTGTGTCGTTTGTTGTTTTTTCTGTTTGTGTCAGACATATTTGTGTTTTGTTTAGTCTCATCGTTGTTTTGTTGTATTTCTGTTTGTGTTTTTGTCTCGTCTCATCGTTGTGTCGCATGTCAACTTTGCTATTTTTATATTCTTGTTATTTCTTTTATTTTCTGTTTGTTCATTGTTTTTATCTGACCAGATTCCAGTTTTGGAATTTCATGTTGTGTAAGTAGGCCTATCCTGATGACTAAAGCATACTCTGCTTATTTATGTTTTCTTGTATTATTTTTAGTTTTCTTTTAACAGTTATTTATTTCGCAATGGAGTATGTCCAAGTAAATAAATCCAGTCATGCACTCCCATTGCACAGTTCTTTCAAAGATCATGTAAATTGTACGACTGACTCAATTTGAATTAAACCAAGAAAGTTCTTAAATTTTTTTTACTTACTCTTTTACAAACCATTCAAGAGTACCCGAGGACTTGATAACATACCTAATTCATTACAGATTACATTCAAGTAACGGACTCTAATGTTCATTGTCAGTTTTAAGTACCACTTGCTGGCAGGCAGTTCACAGGTTGATGTAGGTTTAAAAGCTTTCATTTCTAGTTCAAGTCATGTGATGACTTTACAGGATTGTTCCTTGTTAAATTGTTACACAGTATACTCTTTCACTGCATGTCTGCAAACGAAATCACCAAAGAGATATGATAGATAATCTGATCATTGATATGGTACTAGTTCTATGTAACTTTGTAGAGAATAAAAAAGTGAGACCAAAAACCATTTTTCTAGCCACTCAACTGCAATTTTAACCCCTAGTTTGCTTCACATAACTGAATGAACTTGTTTATAAAATAAAAAATTATTTGCAATGTTTATTCCTCTCCTTTCTACATGGAAATTTTCAGCAAGGATTTTAATACTAACAAGCTATGTAAGGTTTAAGTAGTTTCAAATCACATACATAGACATGAAATGTTCGTATAACTTACTAAAGTTTAATCCAGATATAATGATAATAATAATAATAACTGAAACATGGGTCAGTGTTTGCACTTTTGCTATATATATTTAAGAATGTTTGGAGATGAGCTTTAACCATTTTGTCAATTCAAGCTTGATGTTTTGGCAGTTCAAGCAAAGTTAAGGCTCCAATTTTAAGGAAGATTTTTAGATGGTATGGTATTATAGTCTACATAGTATAAGTCTGCCTAATTTTAACAAGTTTATAGTTTGAAAAACATTCAACACACATGTATTTTGCTTTTTAAGGTTACTAACAGTCTGTCCGCATCATCACCATGCATATTACTCATAGCAGCTAATATTTACTTTAACTGATGGACCTCTTTGTACAACACATTAGTTTGGCAGTCTAGTGCTAGAATAAGTAAATTGCTAGTTGTGCTAATGCTGCAGCAATGTTAAGTAGGTATCTATAGCTACCGATACAAAAAACAGTACTAAGTCTGTCCCTACCAATAACAGCATCTCCCCCTGGGTCTTAATTGTATACTGACTGAAAAACTGACCTTCAGGGTGTATTATAGTTTCTTTGATGTAAGAGGGTAATCTAATTATGTAATCAGTATACTGGTATGAAGACTGACAGCTCTCAATTACATTTTTTTGCAAAACTCTACTTTTAATGCTTAGTGCCACTCTGAAGTTTTGGCAGGTTAAGGTTTTGTAGAGAAGTTAATGTTGCCCCAACCTTGAGGTTAATCTTTTAAGATGGTATGCCATTTAAACTGATCATGCAGCCAAGAAATTTCAGTAGGAAGTGGACGACATCATCCATTTTTACACTTCCAAACGACTTCATCCAAATGGCATTAATTTCATCAGCCTTGAAGTTCTTACGTAACAGAATTGCCCGTTGGTACAGCGTTGAATTTGAGCCCAGAACCTCCCGAACCGTAGACCGGAGCTACAAACAACTGTCCCAAAAGCATAGAAAGTATTTATGAAAACAAATAGGTAAGATATAGGCCTATAAATAATTCATTCCCTAGGCACACAGAGGTTGTACAACAATACATGCTGACAGAACTGCAGAATACAACTCTCGTATAAATTATTTCTAGAAAACTGTACATGCATTATGGATTGTCTACCTTAAAAATTTACAAACCAAGTTCTGCCCGGGTAATTAAGTTATTTCATACAAAAAAAAAAAAACTTATACAATTTGTTTTAGGTATTTACATAATCAGCATTCTGAAGCAAGCAATAACTCAACTGGTTACAGACATATAAGTTAATGGGTTAATCAAAAACTAATTTTACAACGTTTCATACCTTTAGAGATAGAATTACGAAAAATCTAAATGTGACACCTTAGACATTTGTATAAGTATCCAAACAAAGTTAAAATCGCCACTTTCGAGGTTAAATTTCAAAAAATCGTAATTTGACATCTTAAGACAATTATATAAGTATCCAAACAAAGCAAAAATCAATGATAATCAATTGAGTCTAGGCTAATATCACAACTTTAAAGCACATAGTTCCAATTTACAAAAATTCTGAAATATATTTACAGCTGTTTACATAATCATCACGAAGCGAAAAGCAGTTATACATCTAAATGGGTTCTATACATATTGAGGATTTATCTTATCACATTCCACATCTAATCACATTTTAGACTATTTTATTTGTATCCCATACACATGAAATACACAATGATAGCCTGCTGGTTATAAGATATATCAACGACTTATTGAAAACACTGATCACGTCCTTAAAATAAAAATTTCAAAAATTCATGAAATTTATTTTCAGGCATTCAAGTAAACGGCATTATTAAGCAAAATCACATCAATATCTAAAAGTTCAATGGGGTCGATGTGCATGGATTATGAATTAATCATTTGGAGGTCAATATCGCAATTCCCTCAAACAGAATTTCAGGCATTTATGTATGCATTATCCTGAAGGAAAGTGCACTTATATATATCTCAAGTTGTTTGATTGATATGGAGGAAATAATCGAAAACACATTTTCACATCTCTTCACCCCCCACAATAACAAATTTGGAAACTTAAAAATATTATCTTACACATAAACTACCCAATTAAAGCAAAAATCACGACAATAGTCCTTTGGTTCTATCAGTATAAAAAAAAATTCCTAAAAACTACAATTTCCCTCTTGTCACCTCTTTGAGAGTTGAACTTAGAAAAGTCCTGAAGCAAATTTCTGGTTATTTATAGAACCATTTTGAAGCAAACATCAACTCTGTATCTCTCAGAGTTAGTTAGATTTCAAGGAATAATCAAAAACACATTTCACATCCTCTCCCCCCTTAATAGTAGAACTCGGAAAAATCCTAAAATTGTCTCATGTGCATTTTTATAAGTTACAATGATAACCCCTTGTTTTCAAGATATATTGACAGTTAACTAGCTGGAAAATACATTTCACCCCTTTTCACCTACCATCCCCAAAATTTCATGTAAAGGAATAGGGGGCAGAACGGAGTACCAAAAAGTTTGGTGTAAAGAAACTACAGAGTTGTTGAGCATGCACCCACAAAGGCTGCTGCTGAAAAAAAAAAATGTTTTTGGGAAGAGGGAGGGGGGGGGGGAAATGGAGTACAGAAGCTAATTCTGTCTATATTTAATTAAGCAATGGATTGATAAGCCAAAGTGTGATAGAGGTGGTAAAAAAGGGTAGAGGTAGAATGGGGTACCCAAAAAAATTAAGTATAAAAAAACTTTGATGAGTTGTGCTAGTGTCAACAAAGGTTTCTGACAAAAAAAAATGTGGGGAGGGGGAAAGGGTAATATGTTACGGGGTAGCCTTTAAAAAATTATAAAGAAAACTTTGTCAAGTTCTTGTGCATGCACCCACAAAGGTTACTGCAAAAATTTTTTTTGCAGAAGTGTGCAAAACGGGGTACAGGGGCAAAACGGGATACCCAAAAAATTTAGCATAATTTTCTTTTTCAGAATGTTTCTACATCAGAAACAGAACATTCATGACTTTCAACATTATTTTTGCACCATTTTGCAATTTTCAAAACTAGTAAACCACGTCACAGGTTGGCTACCAGCTATTTTAACAATAAATAAACTGTGTTTACTGTTGTTACTGCACAGAGGAATGGTGCTCTATTCACATAAACTCAACTAACTTATGTTTTTCGAACCACGTGAACAAAGCTGCCAGCAAAAGTCACTACAATTCCATTTACAACAGGCAAATAAAAAGAAGCACTAATACATGCACGCTGCAATCTAATAATTTATCTTGACACACAGAATTGGGTTCCCCCTATGGACAGTTCTCTCCAAATTCAAACCCTTCCTGACCTTCCCAACCACCTCACAGTTACCAACTCCTCCAGCAACACATTCTATTCCTTCACCATCCGAACAAGTTTAAACTGTTTTTCCTCGCTCTGTTCTCCTCCACACCCTTTGAAATTTTTTCGCTGTTGTTTCCTCTTCTCTTGTACCCTTCCTTATACAGATAGCAAACCCAACCTCTTAGCCACGGAGTCTAATAATAGTGAGTCATTAAGTTGAGCTAAACCTACAAGCGAAATAAAAGTGAAGGCTGTGTGCTGCGTGGCTGGAAGA
Organism: Medauroidea extradentata; assembly: GCA_003012365.1. Classification (NCBI taxonomy): domain Eukaryota; kingdom Metazoa; phylum Arthropoda; class Insecta; order Phasmatodea; family Phasmatidae; genus Medauroidea; species Medauroidea extradentata. The sequence continues at coordinate 4,639 of PNEQ01001617.1, read as the reverse complement.
AGCTTGTACTAGCTAACTGGGTCTCAACACGAGCCCAGCCGTGTGCCTCGTACGCATGAGGTGAGGCATTATCTACAGCACACACGTTGGACTTCAAAGATGGTGAACTATGTTTGGATAAAATTAAATGATGAGAAACCCTGATGGAGGTCTGTAGCAATTCTGACAACTAATCATTGGAGCAGGGTATAGGGGGAGAAAGATTAATCAAAATTTTAGTAGTTAGTTCCCGCCAAAGTTTCCCACAGAATAGCTGGCATTCTGAGCAAAGAACAAGCTGAAACGTCAAACATTTTCTTCCACATTTTATTTTCAGTTTATTTTCAAATAAATTTTGAGCGAGAAGGTTTGCATATAATATAAAATTATTTTGATTAAAAATATTATTCATACTTTTTATGACACAGGCTAGTAAAATTAGTAAAACTTTCTTGGCACAAGACTGAATTTTGCACCATCATCATCTATCACATCACTAACTTAGTAGGCTAATTAGAAGTGCACACACTTGGCTGATCTACTCTTCAAGCAACATAAAATAGATAATCTTCAAATCTACTCAAGTCATTAAATTGACATGCTAGGTAAGTTATATACTGTTACAGCAAGAGCCATTAGAAGTTGCTTATTACTAGGCTATTTCATACCCGGGTTGTAAACAAATAATTTTACGTAATGATGACAGGGATGATGTCACTATCAAATAAAGACTATGGGAAAATCAAACCAGTGTCAATGAATGATACTGCGAGTATTTTCGGCTGAAGGTTAGATCCTTGTCGAAATAATTACCCTGTAAAAAACTTCAGGTTACCACAGTTCAAAAAGTCAAAATTTCTGTGCACTAACTCCAACAGTTTTAAGCTGGAAGAACTACAATATAAATTAACACTGTCGCCCTGCAACACATCACACCTCTTGTACGAGTGCTAGTTGATTGGTGAGACAGTTGTAGAAAGTACAGGAAACATGTGTCGCTATGTGAAATCGTGCTATGCAGATTAGTAGTGTTGGTTAGAATTTACTTTATCCACTGATTTTAAGTCTATCATATTGGGTGTTAAGACATGTTAGTTTTAGATTGTGTAAATGAATAAAAGTATACGCAAAATGTGATTTTGGAATAATACTTCTGTAAACAATTTCAATAGAATGGTGGTGTACAGTAAGTTGATAAGGTCAAATTACATTGTGTGCTGATTAAGTGTTATGTATATACAGTCCAAGTGAATGTGACTTCATGTAAAATCACTCAATTTGCAATTAAGCATTTATGTACTATATAAAAAATAATAATAATTTTTCTTGTATAATAAAATGGAGGTGCTCTATTTTACTGCCTAATACTATGTATTGCATGGAAGCAAACTGGCACATAAAATGGTAAATAGCAAAAGAAAACCACTCTGGTCTATTCTTAATATTTACCTAAAAATGTATTATTTAAAACTGGTACTGTGATATAATAATAATTATTATCATCATCATTACTATAAATTGAAATTGGACCGCAGCCCGATAGCAACCCGTAACCACCTCTTCAATCCTCTACTAATCCCCTCCTAAACTTTCATCCTCACTCATTATCACCAACTTGCTGAAAGTAAATTCCACTCCATCACCAACCTCCTTACCACTGACTGTTTACCCCACTCTGTTCTGCTCCACATCACCTTGAATCCTCTTGCAGCCATAGTTAACAGGCAACCTGCCTACCTCTCTGTTCTTCCACTTTGTACAGCCTGACCAGCCATTCAACTCTTCTCCTTACCTTCAACGAGTTCCACCCCAGTTCCTTAACCATCACAGATGGCTGAAATTTCCCTTCGTATTCACCCACCTGGCCTTGCCTTTCCTATTTAGCCTTCACCCACCTTCTACAGCTACTGCACCTTCCTTTCCAAGGCCATGTCGCAATTCACCCACAGTGTTCTTTTGTGCTCTCGGCAAATATGTTAAAATTACATCAGCGAGGCAGCATTCTCTGCATGTCTCAATTGTTTGCCGAGAGTACGAAGGAGCGAGAAAACAAAGTTGTATACTCGCTCTCTCCTACACTTTGACATACTCTATCTTTATTACAACTATGGTTGAAGTCACTGAAGAAACGCACACTATATCACATATTTCAATACTTATACATAAATAATTATTTCCATAAAGGCAAGAAATTCAGTACCATTTTCAGCCCTAATGTGTGTTTAAATTCAACAAATAAAAAATTGTGGCATTGCCTATAAACAGCTACTACCCGCTTAAAATATGACGCTGGTACATTTTAAAAATTATTATTTGAACAACCCACAAATGTATTTAATATGTTTATAACTTGTATTTAACAAAATTTACGAACTTGTAACCTTTGAATCATTTGTTTACAAATATGAGAGAGCATTGTCCCAACTGTTGAGAGAGCAAGAGCACCAAGAGAGCAAAAAAAGTTCTATCTTGCTGTTATGCGAAAGAGTACTCTCTTTAAATTGAGCCACAGCCCAATTACGGGTCCCACTCTGCTGCCGCATACTTTTCACGTTGGTCGTACCACTGTAATATACACACTTTCCTTCACTGCACTATTAACACCCTTCAATACCCTTCTCAGCATACCTAGAGCCCTTCTACAATTAGACACCACTTTCTCTACCTGCCTTTTTGTTGTTCTAGTTTGTCTACTAAACTAAAACAATGTTATGTCATGCTAATCAAATCTACATTAATGAATAAAAAACTATACAAAAAAAAAAGCAAACCTCTGTACCTTTAAACAGTTAACCACACAGAAGTATTGTTGTAGTTACGTACCAAGCCAGTCATTACTATCACAAAAACCAGTAAGAAAATTAATATTGTGCGTACCCTCTTCTGCGTCGTCGTCCTGAAGATACATAATATCTGAAAGACAAGAACGCAATAAATAATTATTTATGAAACGTTAAGATTTAAACCATAAAATTAAGTATAAACAAAACTCACCCGCCATCTTGAAACAATCAGCACATTAGTTCTTTCAAGACGATTGGTTAAAGACATGCAATGAAAACATACTTATATTTCAATATACGTCTCAGGCTTCTACGTGTGAACTCAACCTCAAGCCTCAAGGCCAATATGTATTATTTATTTATAATAAGGATTCGACTCGGTAAAGTTTTAGAAAAAAAATTATATTTCACTGGCTGGCAATTTTTTATTCAATTTCTTAATTAATTGAACTGCACAGCGTATATATTAATTAAGTAAATGTCGAATAAAACACATCTTGCGTGGCCATGTAACATTTTTATATTCTTTTAGTACGAAATAAATTCAGTAACAAAAATTTTTAAAACACATAAAATCTGTTAAAAATTATTGAGTTCGTCAAGATAAGTATTTTTTGTAAAGAAATAAGGTTACTCGTAAATCAACGGGAATTTACTTAATTCACTTTAAAAATACATAAGTACTCTTTCTATGAGACTGTATACATGATAACAGTTAATTTAATTTACGTACAAAATAAAAGTAAATAATTAAGTTCAAGTTATATAAATATAAAAATTAAACAGGCGAATTTTAAATTATACACAATAATGGCTGTATTCCATTTCCTGAAAAAAAAAACCAGCTGAATTTACATGCGAGCGTTCCCTTAAAAAATACTAGCGCTACTGGCCAACAGCTCAAATTATATCTAGGTTGATGGTATATTTATTTTATTTATTTATTTTATTCACTCTGTTGACCCCTTACACGTATAGTATACAATTAGGGTATAGAGTACGTCAAGGTCTACATACAATAAATATTTACAAATTTTATAACTAGCTTATTATACTAGACAAAATAATAAACACGATACTAAAACATCTCTTAATATTCACTGAGTAAGGACATAGCACTATAGCAAGCCTTCACATCTGATATGTACAAACACTAAACAAGCTTATTGACTGTGTATATGTCTCCCCTAGTCAAGGCTAAAAGTATTACTTATTTTAAAATATTCATTAATGTTATAAAAACATTTAACATGCAGTAATTTCTTTACTTTCGCCTTAAATTTTCTTCTGTTTGAACAACATAATTCTTTATATTGTTTGGGCCAAGAATTGTAAATTTTTAGTAGTGTCAACAAGGGGCCTTTCTGAAAAACGGTTAGTGACATTGAAGGTATATGAATTTAGATTTAGATTTAGTTTATTGCATCCTTAGATCTTTTTTTGTGTACATTTTTGCACAAAGATATCGGACAAGTCATATTTACAATATACAAAAAAATAAATAAATTACTTGAGTTATACATTAAAAATTATACACTAAAAGAGCGAAATTCAAACATTTCTTGTCGGTTCAGGCTCGCACGTAGGCTCACGTCAGCATACTTCATGGTCTCCACATGTAAAAGAAAAAAAAAAAACAAGAGAAGGAACAGAATCTTAACCCAGAATAAATATCTTGAATAAGTATCTACACTGTCATAGATCCACTCAAATACTCATCGACTGTGTAAAAAGCATTAATGATCAAGAAATCTTTAAGGTGTTTTTTGAATATTTTTGGGTTAGCTAAACATGCATCTTGCAGGTGGCTGGGGAGTTTGTTGAACAACTTGCAAGCAGTGTATGAAGGACCTTTTTGCTGTAAGGTCAAGTTGACA
>PNEQ01001616.1:32189-59762 GCA_003012365.1 Medauroidea extradentata | reverse complement strand
GAAGTGCCTCCCCGACGCGACGCGCGTGCCTACCCCTAAGGCCCGCTAGCATCAACTGGCGAGAACATGGCGGCGAGCGGCGAGCCAAGCTCCCCATTCCCGCGCACGCCTCGTGAGGGAAATTTTGATAATTACATTTTTACTTACAGACAATACATATGCATGGTAACCCTTTGTAATGTTCTTAATTGTAAATTAGATGTCTTGAGCAGTCTTTAAGTCTCTACTTTGGTTGTTTTGTTGACACGAGTTGACACACAATAATTGGCAAAACACTATATCACTTGTTACAGGCGCGTAACTGTCTCTGGGGTTCCGCGCCCTCTCTTGCACACTCCCCACCGGCTTGATAATGATAATTTAATGGCAGTTCACAGGGGTTAATTACGGCACGGGGAAATATGGTTTTGTCAGGTTGGCGGCAGGCCAGTCCCTGACCTGGGTAAATTTCGTATTCACTACTGAATTAATGTCATTGCAGAACACTGTGTAATTAAGTTATTATTGTATTCATCACACACTAGAATTAATTGCTGGATTTTTGGGGTGCAGGTTCCCGGGTCTGTAACGGGGCTTTGCGAGCACGTGGCAAAGTTACGTGTCTTTTCAGCGGTCAATATCTTTTTAATCCTGGCGTGCCGCATGTTCCCTCCAATGTCCCTTGTGCACAAAACTCGCCCCAACCCAGTGGTGAAGTCAGTTCCGTCCTAGCTGGTCTCCCTCGCCCGCAATGTTAATTAAACAGTTTTAATTTATTCCGGCCACGTGGGCCGGAAGTGACGTCAGGTGGCTTGCTGGTGACAAAGGGTCGATATGGCCGTCGGCAGTGGCTGGCGGGCCACGTCAGTTACCCAGCGGTACCTAGCCCCCTACCTGTATTCCCCCCCCCCAGATAGTATGATGCAGTCACTCCCTCCTTCCCCTCAAGAACGTTGTAACAAAGTTTCCAAATGAAATCATCCACAAAAACACATTCGGCAATTTCCGACAAGTGTTCGGGTATTTCCGACACAATTAAGGCAACTCAGCTGACACAACCCGTCGTGCAGTCAAGTTTAACTAATCTCTGGTAACTTAAACTCGCTGTGTTGTTGGTGGAACGCACCTCTAACTTAAACTCCGGTTTAGCTCTTCATCGAGTTTTGTTAATATCGCTTAGTGAGAAAGTTATACTTCGTTGGTGAAACTGGCCCTAAGTGTGCTAGCAGTGTTGTACTGCTTTATTTTATTGTACATATGTATTTTGTATGATGTGGCTATGTATATATTATGTATATAAATATACTTATATTATGTTTGTATCTTTGTATGTGTTGTATAATTTCTGACGAGTTCTATAGCATGTACATGCTAATTGAACAATAAAACAACTTACTAACTAAAATCTTTATACACAGTGAATGATGTGGCACAATCCCCAAAATTCGTTTCTTTCAACAGCATTGTTGTAGCTACACCTGTCTACATCGAGACGAATTTTTAGTGCAACTGCACTACCTCAAGCTGCACTGGTGTAGCTACACCAAGTTTAAATGAAACGAATGAATGTTTTATTTTCTGGTTATGGTCACACTGGTTTTTTTCGTAACTTATTCGGGCCGCCTTCCGTTTCTCACTGATTTCACTGATATCACTGACAGTTCGCCAGTGTCCGTGAACAATAAGGGAACAGCATCAGTAATCAGCAAAATATTTTCACTGTCAGTAAATAGATAATATCGGAACATTAAATCAGTAAACATTACTGCAATGTATGTTGCCTAGCAACCACATCTCTGGCATATCTGTGATTTCATTCTTACGATAAACTGTCATGTTTATTTTGTTCGTTGTATTAATTGTATTTACTCTAATAATAAAGTTGGTATATTTTTATCATATTGATACATCTAGCACGACTTATGACTGATACTGTTTTCTTCGTTTTTTCGCGACGCAGCTTATACATTGTGTGTATTTAAGGTTTTGAAAGCTGTATCCATAATTTTTAAATGCATAAGCAAGGTACGATTCAATCTCTAAACATTATTTAGTCTTTGCAAACTGCACGACGAATGCTTCTGTAACTATAAACAGACGTTAAATAAACATATATAAATTAATAGATACCCTCTTTGGCCCTTATATATTAAAAAAAGACACGTCCTATAATTAGATAACTTCAACTTTTGAATTTCCGCCAAAAGATATTGGTTTACTGACAACACTGATGCTCTGAAGCGCCAGTAGAATCGGTAATCTCAGTAAACGGATGTAGCCTCGCACAGGGTATCGTCATCAACCGACCATCAGTGACTATCAGTGCCGTCAGCAATTTCGGAACCATAGCTGACATTACTGAAAACACTGGCCAGTGAAATCAGTGAATAACGGAAGGCGGCCACAGAAAGTCGCATATTTGTGTTTACATATGGCACAATGGCAAGAAGCGCGTGGAAAGTTAATTTTGGAGATATGTGATGAAAATTTAAATGTATTATTGTCGTGGTCGAGACAGTATCTCCGGAGTGTATAATTTGTGAATTGTAGTTGATTTATTAATCATGGCAGAAGACTTAAGTCCTGAACAAACAGAAAAGATCGTTCAATTCCAGGTAGGATTTGTTAAAATCTTCGCGATAGATCAGTTCATGTTACAACACCGCATAAATTATTTTCGATGTCGGTTTTTTTTAGTTCAGATTGAAATATTTGTTTTTATTCGAAATATGAAATTTTGCGGAGAGAATTTGGTCGGGAATATCGAAGTGTTGACCAATGGCATTTTTTATATGAGCAGGTTCTTTTACACATTTTGTTAAGAGAACATAACCTCAGTGGGTGACTTGCTCATTTTAATCCGTACGTTTATAAGTGTAAACCTGGGCAGTTATTAGAACAACGGGACCACGAAAGCCAGATCTATTCCTTTCGTATTACTATATCATCGTTACGGGAAAATCACGTATGCGCGACAGGGCGACACGACAAAAGCGATGCGACACTAAAAGTTTTCGTTGTTTCTGCGCGACAAATACAAGAAAATAGATTATTGTCACTGCATACCAACCTCTAGTAAGACAGCCACAGAGGTTTACATTATTTCAGTCTTTTTTTTCATTTGTAATATATTTTAAATACCCACAAGTATTCCAAAATGTGGAAATAAAGGCACACTTACACATTTACTTAATAGGGTGATTTGCTTACTATAACCAAAGACATTATAAAAGATCACTATTTGAAATTTCTCTTAAAATAAATAAACACAATTTACTACCAACTCATTAGTTTCACCGACATCTGGGTTCAAATTCAAACTCCAACTCTATTAAATTCAATATAATTTACATTTAGAATTTGCATAGTGTCCGACATTTCTGTCGAGCTGACGTAACAGAGACCTAGTTACTGATCGGTGGACATCTTTTGTTTTTCATGGTGTGAAGGTAATGTCGCCTGTATCCCACTCCGTTTTCCATACCTTTTAAATCTTCTTTGCACTCCTATTTCCCCTCTCTTACAGTTACTTCCCTTAATTGGCTGGGTTCTGACCTCCCTCGTCTCCCTTTACCATTCACTATACTGTACCATCACTCATGGCTTTTTGTTTTTTTCATTCTGTCCATCTTGTGCTTTCATCTCCACGTAACCTTATACATGTCTTTCTGCCCCATCGACCATCCACGTCAACCAGTATAACATTCACCGTCCTTAATAATATTCCATGCGATATCTTGTCAATGGCCTTATTTTGAATCCGTAAAATGGGAGTTCCCTTCATTCACTGCTTGTACCAAGTACCAAATCATCATTCATCTCTGCGGTTATTCCTTGACCCAGCTTTCATTGCTGTGATCCACCACAATCTGTACAACCAGCTTTTCCATTACTTACCTGTGCTTAGTGAGACTCGTCAGTCTGTAACTGGTCTCTTGCTTGCTCTGCCCTCCCCATGCTTGTATAGTGATACTGCTAGGGCTTCCTTCCATCACTGTGGTAACTTACCAACTTTGATTGCCATTTCCAGATACTTTGCCAGCTTCCTCCCACTAAATTTAAGAGCCCCATTTGCTGTTCTATCTGGTGCCACTGCCTTGTCAGTCCTTTTTTTTTCTATAGTTTGTTTCCCTTATCCTATGATTACTACACAATATTAATTGTTGTTTAGAATAATGTTGCCAAACTGACCTGATAATGTAGGTACGTTTAAATGTACCATTGCAAGAGTTGTTGGCTAAAATATCGACATAGTCTTAAGTTATGAGTCAGATTACTTGTTCGCCTCGTTTGAATCCTAAAATACCACTGAAGTGTTATTTCTGTCTTGGTCAGTTAAATTTTTAGTTATTGCATTCATTGAATATTTAGGCGTAGACAAATCATAAACGTATAGAACATGTCAAGTTGAGAGAACATCATTTCCAAAATCTCCCTCTTCAGTTGACGTAACACTGTCTAGACTATAGGCCTATACATAATTTATACATAAAAAAGTAAGAAACAACTGCAAACATAGTACAACCTCTTTTTTTTTTTTTTTTTTCCAATAAGTGTTCATTTAATTAACTTAACAAATTACAAGAATAGTCCAGTCAAATGAGATGTTTCGAGAGACAAAAGTTTTGAAACTTGGCTCAGTTATTATTGGTACCTACTCTAGAACATACTAAAAGTCCTTTAGGGTGGTTTGGGAGCAGGGGGTGGGGGATTAATTGAAAGGTGATTTTTTAAGGTTTTAGGAAAAATATCAGTAAGTTAACCATTGATCCTTGCTAAAGTACCTCTGGTACAAAATTATAGTGCACAAAATTTCCTACAATAATGTCTTATTAATTTTTGTAGGATTAATAATTTCACAAAATTTAGGCATGCAATAAACCTATTTTTTTAGAGTTGTATATTGTCGATTTTTCATCGCATTATATAGCCAACAATATGCGATTAGTAATTATTACTGAATAATATTGAGATATTAATGTTTACGTGTATAAGTAGAAATCCAAAAATGTACTTTTTAAACCCCATCTTTAAATCATCCTGTAGAAATGTTGACCAGCAACACACATGCAGATGACATTGGAAGACTGTTTCATCCAGAAATAAGTTCATGAAAACCTCTTGTGAATAAAGTAAAATGTACAAAGCCTCTGTGTACAAAATTGTGAAACTCTTGGGATAAACACTTAAAATATTATGATCAGATGCTAGTAACACAGTTAGCAGTGATTACACTAACTTACACTATAAAAATAAACCATTGACACTGCAAACTATAGGTTTGTAGAAAAAACCAGTTACTAAAAGATTTATTCTTTCATTCTGTTTGTTCCAATGAGTCATACAAGACTTGTTACTAGGAACTATACATCCATATACAAATTGGCAAAGAGCATGGTACAGATTCATTTTACACGGGTACTTTACTTACATTGCATTGAATTGAGCAATTTTTATCAGATTACAGTGTGATATACACATAAACATGTTAATTACTACATGCATAGGTTCACATTATTTACAACAGCTATTTATAAAATACAATATTAGTTAGTTGTAGTACCTAAATGCAAGACCGGCATATGTGCTGATATGAGGTTATAATTGAAATGCATCTCCATCTATGTACCTATGCACACATGTCTATATACTGCCACATCAAGATATACTGAACAAATACTCAATATTGTTATGAGTGCAGTGGAGAGAAGACCCTGATGATGGCAACAGCAGGCACAGCGTAGAATGCTAGAAGGCCTGCCCAATGATGACACCTGGAGTCCGCTACATGTGTGTTGTTGGCCCTGAAGATGGAGTCGTATTGTTGGGACAGGGCCCAGATAACAAGGGTTTGCCAATTTATTCTCCTGGGAGGAGATTGTATTTGAACATTGTTCTTCTCCTGGCAAAAAAACTTCATTGAGAACCTTATGTTGTAACGGAATTCCATGGACCTACATTCGGAAGGACCCAGCCATCCTGATTTAGGTTTTCCATGGTTTCCCGAAATTGCTCCAGGTGAATACTGGGATGGTTCCTTAACAAAGGCCATGCCCGACTCGTCTCCTATCTCCTTTCATTGTATCAAGTTGTGTGTCGCCGTCTCTGATGGCCTCGCTGTCGATGTGCCGCAAATCCCAATTACCTTAACTTGTATTTACATAACTTAAATGTGTCCTTTGGTAATAATTATTGGTATATTTAATATTAAAGTCTAATTTTAACACTGCTTCTCCATTAGGTTACTATGCCTCAATTCCCACCATGGCATCAGTGTTCAACACCCTGCTGGGTCTGTCCTGATTTTATCATGTAGAAAAACTTGATAGACGTTACATATTTTGTCTGGTATACTGCTGTTTTCCCACTCATGTTTTCAATGTGTAGGTGGTTCAGAATAAAGTGAGCACTAAAAAAGACCTGCTAAATTTCTGTATTCGGGAAATATTTATATTTCTGACAGAAAACAACAGGAAGTGTCTAACCTCTCTGAACACGTCACTTAATGTTTGCGTGTTTTACATAAATTACGTTGTTAGGAACCTATATAGTTTGATAGAAACAAGTTTATTAAGTAAATTAAACACAATTATGTATCGAATTCAGTTAATTTTATTTCATCATTGTTGCATTTAAATAGGAAAATACACCAAACTACATTCAGTATTTCTTTACAACCATAAAGGGAGTAAGGTAACTATTGTTAATCTGGAATTATGTGCAGCAGTGGTTACTGATATGTTTCAAAGGTTAAGTCTTTAGTGCTCAATTCATCCTGAACGACCTGTATTGTTTAGTGCTTACACAATTCTCTTGACACACATTTATTTTTTTATATGGTAGGTTCCTGATGTATTAAAATCGTCCTTAATTTTGTTACTATCGATTTTAGGCGTTAACTAACATTTATTAGAGGCTTTTATAGGGGTTTTTAACATGTTTTCTATCATCTAATTAAATAGGTATGTAAAAATTCAACTATCAACGGATTAATACTTTGTTCTTTATTTTGAAATATAGGATTTACAAGTGTCCAAAATTGATTTAACTACCATAGTTTTGAAATTACTGGAGGAAGGCAATGTGGCTGAAGGTCCATGTCACGTTTTTAGTTTTTTTTTTGTCTGTCCTGTGATATCCTAAGTACAGGAGCTGTGTAGTTTTTTGTTTACATTTCTAGTGCGTTAGTTAGTCTGTGAATACTAATTCTCGTGATTTTGGTTAAATTAGTGGTTTTTGTTCCTGTGTTGTATCAGTTGTTGTGCCCTTGTTTTTCTACTTACTGTAGTTTGGTTTAACTGCATTACTTTTGTGTCAATGGGGATTTTTTTTATTAGTGAATATTTACTTTATATTTTTGGTTTACTAAGGAGTTGTACCTATTTTGTTATTGTTTTCACTCCCTTTGTTTACTCTTGTTTGTAACTGACTTTATTATTGTTTTGTCTGACTTTTTGTATATCTCGGAATCACATAGACCAGCCTATCGGAATGTTTGCAAGGTGATGACATCAAATTACTCTGGCATGTGACTGGCTATTCAGCACGACACGAGCGTTGTCGTAGCTTTGTGTCCTACGTTCTTCTGGATTTACGTATTTCCACCTCTGTCCTTATACATCACTTTTGCTTGCTTGGTTAAGCATCTGATGACTTTATTCCAAGTGGAGCATTTTAGTGGAATTCTGACAAAGTTGCATAAAAATGCTTGCCGAACTAGACCTGTAGAGACAGGAGTGTGTAGAGTAGGCCTATATAGCCTGGGGTAGGAAAACCAGGTGAGTGGCATATTTTTTAGGAAAACCTTGCATGTAAACATAATTTAGATTATTCTTTTCTCAGTTATTATGCAAATTAATTATGTTTTTATAAAAATATTTTCTTTTTATATTGTAAAATCCATGGTACATAAAATGTGTAGTTTGAGGGACAGGGATTTACAGGTGTCTGATTGGATGGGTTAAAGGGGAAGGGAGAAGGGCAATATTTGTGTAGCCACTAAGCAAAAAGGTTGATGTGCCACATGCCACTAAATAACGACATGCACAGGTACTTACATGCTTAGACACACACATACATGCACACTTGGTACGCTAACAAGAACCTTAAAACAGTCATGAGTAATCTACATAATTGTGCATCATATTTTGAATTGAAGTCAGAGTGTAATGTAATTGAAGACTGGAGTTGTGTGTGTTTTTTTGCAGGATCTGACAGGAATTGAAGACATGACGGTGTGCAGAGATGTTCTACAGAGGCACAGCTGGGACTTGGAGGTGGCAGTGCAGGAACAGTTGAACATGCGAGAGGGTCGGCCATCTGTTTTTCGCTCGGACACCATGCCAATGCCAATAGTAAATGATGGCGCAAGACAACACACATATTTTGCTCCGCCATCAGGCTATAGTTACTCCCGTGATGGATTGTTTGGGTTTGTTAAATACGTTTTGGGACTGGTCGTGCGAATGGCTTACAATACAGTCTCTGGCATTTTGTCTTCCATATGTAGACTGTTTCTTCCAGATCCAAGGACATGTAAGTAATGTTCTTTTACAACACTTAGCTTAAGATTCACAATTAGTGTTTAATGAAGTTTGATTGGTTTCTGATTCTGTATCTCAGTTTGTAGCAGCTGAAATAAAATGTACTATCGTTGATAGGTCTATTATTAAAACAAAGCTGAACCATTTTAGTGGACATAAGCAATTGCAAGTACAAGGAAATGTTGCTGTATTGCAGAAAAAAACCCAACAGAAGAGAAAAAGAAGCCAGTATTAGTTTTTGTTCACAAATCTATACCATAGAAACTATTCTGGGTAGGAAAGTAGTAGTATCCCGACAGACAACATGAAAACAAAATTAAAAAATATAACAGTAACAACACAGAATAATGAAGTTACTTGTAACAGTTACTTTTTTTGGTAACGATAGTTGTAACAGTTATAATTAGGTTTCAGTGACTTATTTGTAACTACAGTAATTACATTATTTTGCTCTTGAAGTAACGATAAAAGTTACTTTTCCCATTTCTCTTGCTTAAAAGCATCTTATTATATTTAGTTTAAAGATGATTCTGATTCTTCTTTCTTAAAAGACAAAGATTTCTACGAAAATATAAGTGATTTTACTGTAGGCCTTAGGAAACTTTGTTTTTCTATGTTGGCTATCTCTCAACATCGCAGTTTAAGGTTCACGTCTGTTTCGTTCTTTACTATACGGTTGTCTTTAGGTGCATATGAAAGTTCCCGAGGGTTGTGTAGACAGCCAAAATTGCAAGTTTAATGTGTTTGAAATTTGCCAGTGTTAAAAATTTCAAGTGTTTGAAATTAAGTGATGGTATTGCGATTAACTACTGAAACTGGTATTATATTTACATGTAAACAAATAATGTGTAAAGAAATTCACATCAGATGTAGCTTTTAACATCATATTTGTCATGTAGAAATTATGTAAGCGTTTATTTTATTAGTGCAATTTAAAACATTGCATTGCAGGCATTTATCAAATCCAGGTAATTGACCAAACCCGGTCACATGACTGAGATAATGTCCCTACTCTGGGAAGTGAATTTTCGTAAGCACCTTTTGAGAAATAAATGCAACGTGGCTGAGCTGTGTTGCATAATTTAGAGATTTGTGTTTATTAGTTCGATATAAGATAAGTATGTATTAGATATGTGTATTGCATTGTAGGACTTGCCAGAAGAAACAGAATCTTATGTGGGAAAAATTGAGATATGCTTATACTGCGTGAAAGCTGGAATATGCATTGCTTACCACTTGTACAAATATCAATTCGTGTCTGACGAAGAACTAGTTACCGTAATTCCTGAATAATTAAAATCTCTTGATAGTCATAACGTGATCCACCAACCATTTTTCCTCCAGTAACTGAAATGTAGACATACTAGGTAAGGTCTTGACAATGAAACACCATACTATAAATGGACTTTGCAACCTACCTTTAAGTAAAATAGGCTTATAGCCTACATATAGTTTATTCCCATAGGCGTACAAAATTCTTTAATTGAAAATTCAGTGTTTTTATATTATAAATTATGTTATGATAGTAAAAATTTCTGTGCTGAAAATTTTTGTAACTTTTTTGGTGCAGTATGCCTATTAATTAATCATGTTTAAAAAAAAGTAAATAGGAGTTACAAATCTAAAAATTGTATTTGCAACTGGCTTACCTTTATAGTGTTGCAAATTTTCTTTTTAAAAGTAACTTTCATATCCCTGCATCTCAAAAGAAAATGTATCAGAATGTGCATACTCCAATACAAAGAATAGTAGGCTACATGTGGTTGGGAATGAAGTGAGCATTCAAAAACGCCCAGCTGATGTTCTATTTTTTAGCCAATTCATATCTTTGTGCACGTAACGGCTAATGACGTGACATGTCTAACCTCTCTTGGACATGTCGCTTGATGTTTGCACATGTAAGATAAGTTGTGCAATCGGTATAAATCAATGCAGTTTAATAAAACAAGTTTAATAATTGTATGAAGTACAATTATGTCAATTCCGGTTCATTTTGTTTCTGTATTGTTGAATTTAAATAAGAAAACACACTGAACTGTATTGCCTAATTTCGCTGACAACCATGCAAGTGGTAAGGCAACTAAAGTTAATGTTGAATTACATGCAGTAACGGGTAGTGTTATTTTTCAGAGGTTAATTTTTTAGTGCCCACTTTATCCCGAATGGCACATAGGGCTGTTTGTTATGTGTGTCTTAATTTGGGTACTAAGTTACCGTCATTTAATATGTACCTAGTGTGACGCGGCTGCGTCTGTTGTCCTGCCACTGCACGGAAAACATGACTAGTGCTATGTTTGCCTCAGTTAGCGTGACTCGTTCGTTTGTTTATCCACACATCAGTTGAGGTTATGTAGCCTGCTGTGATCCGGATAGCTCAGTTTGTTCAATTAAATGGAGGCGGAAACTATTATTGTGATTTCACTAATTAAACTCACGAAATAAGACAACTGTTTATTTTTAATTCTACTTTTTACATTTTTTTTCCTACTTTGTGATGATTCTACAAATTACGGTTTTGTACCGAAACACAAATAAAACCGTCAGATGTCCGGCGTTACCATGTCCTAATTGATTAACAAAAAAAAAATAAGTACGAAACAATGTGCGTTCCGACTGAAAGACTGACTGACAACTGTCTCGGGCCAGCGCCCGGCACGTACTGCTTTACAACTGCCTCGGGCCAGCACCCGGCGTGAACACGACCACCGCGGGCCACCACCCGAGATTTACTGATTTGACCACGGCAACGGACATGGTAACAAATAGCGCACATCGGCGGAGTGTTACAACAGTATCCAAAATTTATCAAAACTAGCAAAATTACCCTTAAAACATGAAACAAAGCATTCCAAGATCTAAATTTATAGTTTTTGCATTGAAATAATTTATCCACACAAATATAATAATTGGGGTCAAAAGGTGCGCAACAGCGTAACTACTACCCTAAGCAGTCCCCGTGATACTACTGTGGTCAATTTGAAATAAAAAAAGCCAGGAAAATACACAAACGACTCTACTTTAAATTTCTTGACTATTTTATATTTAAATTTTGAAAGGATGAATTTAAATTAACATGTCCCCTATTACTAGGTTATTGAATCCAGTTGTATCATCCCGGATACCTGACAAACTCACCCAGAATAGGCATATACCCTGTTATTACAAATTAAAATTTTATTAAGAAAAAAATACTTTATAGAGATTTAAACAAGATGGGGAAGTGGCTGAACACTTCAGACTAGCTCGTATGTACATGTCATTAATCACAGCTTAAATTTCTGCCATGTTTTCTTGAGATAAGGCACTATGTGTTAGTCGGCCAACCACTTAAAATTATTACTGATTATGTTTCATGTTAAGGCTACATTCGTACATTTATGCCATTTTTGCTAATATTATATATATATATTTAAAATTTCGTAAGACTGCTAAATAGGCACGTGGAAATTTTTTTTCTTTGTAATATAACTTTTTCAAAACAAGATCAAAAAAATTAAGTTAGCAAAAATAATTTTCAACAAATCTATTTGGCATTTTTATGTAGAAAAAATTCTGGAAATAATAATAATAATAATAATAATGTTGTTAGTAACAAAGGTTGGCTTCCTGTGAGGCGTATAAATTTGAGTAATGTTTCTTACTGCCATAAAAAATTACAAATCTTGTCTATTAACACAGTTAATTATACATAGACATCAGAAAATGATAAGCTGAGCAATGTAACAATGAAGAACTGTAAAATGATATAGATAATATAATACTGTAACGAATCAGCACTCTCAACGGCGTTGGGCTGAGTGTCCTGGCAGGCCCCCGTACTTCCCGTACCCCTGCTTCACTATCTCCAGTCACGCGTCGAGTTGGTGGACTGCCCTCCACCTCCTTTTTCCCCCCTTCTTCCTGCCCCTGTTACCTGTCAGTCATCCGGTACAAGAATTCAGCTCGGACGTAACTGAATGATTCCGCAACACCTAGAATGTTCAGCTTACATCAACCAGCATGGTCAGCGAGGTCTGAGAATATTCTGGGTGTGAGGCTACGGAGGTATGGACAACGGTGACACTCTTCAAGTGATGTGAGTAAGGGTGAGAATGGACGAACACGTTAAACTGAAGCTGTGCATTGTGAGACATTTCTAGATAAAAACTTATGTGGTCAGAGGACTGATTGGAGAGAAAGAGACATTAATTAAACACTAGTGTAGTAAATTTGGCTTTTTGGGAGATTACCCTTATAATACCTATAAGTGTTTGTTTGAAAAGTGTGAATCTCGAATGTTGTATACTTAATGTAGAGTGTTAATAGCGATTGTAACTAAAGGAAAAAATTCAATTTAGTTATTTAATATTTTAAGCCCTCCATCCTAAACCAACCTGGCTGCGCCCAGAACAGCAAAGTTGTTACACTGGCGTCAGAAGTGGGATGGAGGCATTTTATTTTTAAGAATGTAATAAGTTAGTTTTTTTTAATTAGGCTAGCTAAATAAATATACCGTATTAACATAATAAAGATAATTTTATAGACTGTGATTTTGTGAATGATAACTAGGAAAATAACTGCTGATGTGGAATCACTTTGTACATTAATAGGACTAAGTGCTAGTGTAAGTAGGAAAATAAGCAGTCTGAAAGACTATGTAAATAGTCAGATTAGCAGTGTAAATGAAACAGTAAACAATCAGATTAGCAATGTAAATTTTCAAATTTATAATGCAAGTGAATTGGTGGATAGGAAAACAGACAGTGTAAACATATATTTAGACAGAAAAGTAGGATGTGTTAGTGAGGTTGTTGACAAATTAGAGAAGATGATACACAGTGTAAATGAGAATGTGGACAGTAAAATTAGCAGTATCAGTGATATTGTGAATCAGAAAGTTGACAATGTAAATGAAATAGTGGAAAGTGTAAATGAAAAAGTGGACAATGTAAATGAAAAAGTGGGCCGTGTAAATGAAAAAGTGAACAGTGTAAATAAAAAAGTGAACAGTGTAAATAAAAAAGTGAACAGTGTAAATAAAAAAGTGGACAGTGTAAATGAAAAAAGTGGACAGTGTAAATGAAGAAAGTGGACAGTGTAAATGAAAAGTGAACAGTGTAAATGAAAAAGTGGACAGTGTAAATGAAAAAGTGGACAGTGTAAACGAAAAAGTAAACAGTGTAAACGAAAAAGTAAACAGTGTAAACGAAAAAGTGGACGGTGTAAACGAAAAAGTGGAAAGTGTAAACGAAAAAGTAGACAGTGTGAATGAAAAGGTGGACAGTGTCTAGGGTAAAATAGAAAAGGAAATGAGTATACTTAAGAATGATGGCTAGTGTTTCTCCAGAGTCACGAAGTTGAATGTAGTGCGACGAATACAAGACTGTCAACTAGTGCAGCAGCTGAAGACAATAAGCAGGTCGTCACTGCCAATACAACACCGCCCAAGCAGCCCATTAGCACTGGTTTCAGTTCACCGAGTGTGGAGAAAGGAGTCATCGTTAACCCACCCCCTACGATGGTCAGACCCTTTGGCGAGAATACCAGCACCAGTTCGAGATTGTCGCCACCCTGAATGGCTGGACTGACGAGCAGAGGGCCCATTACCTGGCAGCAGTACTGAGGGGCTCCGCATTGAGCATACTGCAGTCACTGCCTAGAGTACGCCATGCTGGTATTGGCCCTGGAGGTGCGCTTTTGCGACAGGTACCTGCGACACGCCCACCACGCCCAGCTGTGGAGCCGCATACAGCGACCAAGGGAGTCACTGCAAGAGTTGTGGCAGTACATCGTGCGTCTGACCCTCGTGTCACTGGAAGGATGTCCGTGATGTCACCATCGGGTTTTTAATTGATACCATCAGCGACGCACATGTCAGATTTTTGGTATGCCTGGCAGCTCCATGCAGCATGCAGGAGGCATTAGTGCGGGCATTGGCAGTAGAATCGTAGAAGGAGGAACCTGCTTTTTCGGCATCTGGTGCAAACAACTTCAATATGTCACTCAAGATTATGATGGCAGCATAGCAACCGTCTTGAAGAGGCTAGAGGCTGCCGCCGAAGAAATAACCAACAATATTCGGGTTATGAAGAGACAACCTCGTTCACTTAACTGGCATGGTTGCTGGGAGTGCGGCCAGACGGAACTTGAGAGCACAGTGCCATCTAAATTACAGCATGCAGCGAGAGAATGATGATACTACAGAGGACATCTTCAGCGGCTGGAGTTAGTAGTGAGGAACCTTACCACAAGGGTAGAGACAATGAATCTGACCCCTCGACAATGTGGACGTAGAGAGCTTTGGATCTGCGGACAGTACGGACATGTACGAGCTGAATGCCTACAGATGCCAAATAACGCCCACGAGAACCTGAGGTTAGCAGAATGTATTAGTAGCAGGATCGACAAGCCGGGCCAGAGCTCGAACATTTCTGAAAGTAGCAGTAAACCCCAGTAGCTGCCCAAAGACCAGCTGATGGTGAGGAGAACGAGGATACAGAGACCTGACAGTGCATGGGTCTAGGTTCAAAAACACAGTGACGTGGCAGTTTAGAGACCTGCCAGAGCTAACACCAATGAAGCAGTGGAAAGATCTGTTAAAACAATGGGAAGAACGTCTGGTAGCTACGAGTTGCATCAAAGGAATGACAAGGCATGTCCAGGAAGACAATGGCGTAACGTTTGAAGAGGGATAGCTGGTATGGTTATGTGTTTCTCAGAAAACTGCTAGTAATGGCTCCTAACACAAGATGTTCTGGTAGGGACCCTATAGGATTCGGAAGAGATTAAGCAACGTGACTTTTGAATTTGGTCGTCTGGAGTCACCAACAGTAACTATGGTTGTTCACGTTGATAGACTGGCACTTTATGAAGGTCCAGAAGTTAAGTAGTCTGTTTGGGACTAACAGACTTAAGGAGAGGACAGTTTGAGTCAGCGCGCTCGAGGGCGCTGGGCTGGGCGGCCTGCGCCACCTTCCCCACCCCTGCTCGCTACCTACAGCCCCAGTGTAGAGACAGCAGACTGCACCCCTCCTACTTCCCCTCCCTTTGCTTCACTATCTCCAGTCATGTGATGAGTCTGTGGACTGCGCTCCACCTGTTTTCCCCCATCATCCTGGCCCTGGAAATCCAGACCGCACTCGCCTAGCTGACGTCACATGCGTTCTGAATGGGTGGGCTCCTGTCAGTCATCTAGGACAACAATTCAGCTTGAATGTAACTGAATGTTCCTGCAACATGTATAATGTTTAACTTACATCAACCAGCATGGTCAGCAAGGACTGAGAGTATTCTGAGCATCGTCGCAGGCGATTATAAATACCGGCCCACTGTGCACATAGAAGAAGTGATTGTGGCATTTAGCTGGTGAGTGTTCGCGACTGACTTGGCAGCGAGGGATGAGACGGGACCAGCATATTGAGGAGAGGCTACGGAGGTGTGGACGATGGTGACACTCTTCGATTGGTATGAGTAAGGGTGAGAGTGGACGAACAGGATGAACTGTAGCTGTGCGTTGCAAGACATTTCTTGATAAAAATTGATGTGGACAGAAGACTGATTTGAGAGAGAGAGAGACGTTGTTAATACACTAGAGTAGTAAATTAATATACACTAGAGTAGTAAATTATGTTTTTAGGGAGATTACCTGTTTATAATATTTGTGTTTGTTTAAAAAGTGTGAATTGCAAGTGATGTATACTTATTGTAGAGTGTTAATATAGATTGTAATTTAATTAAATACTTTAAT
This sequence comes from Medauroidea extradentata, assembly GCA_003012365.1. NCBI lineage: Eukaryota > Metazoa > Arthropoda > Insecta > Phasmatodea > Phasmatidae > Medauroidea > Medauroidea extradentata. The sequence goes on along the minus strand of PNEQ01001616.1, from coordinate 43,514 downwards.
TTAATTATTTAAGCTCTCCATTCTAAACGAACATGGTTATGCCCAGGACAGCAAAGTTGTTACAGTACAAAATCATCATGAATTGCTGTGTTTCACACACTTTCTTTGTTGACGCAGTGAATGTATTCTATGAATAAAAACCATTTTCAGTGTGACATAATGGCGTACACAACATTAGAAAATTAATAATACGCTGAACAATTTTAAAATGGAGAGGAATATGAAATAAGTTATGCTGTCTGTTGACACAATTAATTTATAACAGCACTAAAGTTATTATGACAAACACTACATTAGAAAACACACACTGAGCAATACCGGTATATAGAAATGAACTTGTCATGAAGATGTCAACACATGGGATGTTTACTCAAAGTCTACGTCCAGTCCATGGACTTATGTTGTAGGCCACGCAAGAATGTTAGCATAAAATTCTTGGAATTCTTTGGGTATGTAGCAAAGAAGTTTTTTATGTCAGCAGCTTTGGCAGTCTTGATTGGCACAGTTTCCTTGGGCTAGGCCATCATTGGTAACACAGGAATCGTCCTTCCAGGTAGATTTACACGTACGTATGTTACGCGTGATCAAACTATTTATGAGCTGAGATGGTAACAGTGCATGCACCCTGGCATCTTTGCATTGTATTGAAAATGAATGAAACTGCTTATACCGAAAGTAAATTTGCTGTCCCAAGACTCACTTCGTGATGCTGTTTCCTCATATATGTAATGTTGTTTGTACTATACTTGCTACCACGTTTTGAAATCAAGAATGTCTACTGCCTCCACCTCTTTTACGGTAAACCTTCTTGGATTTTTGGAGTAGCATATAATGATTGCAGTAACTTGATTATGGTGTTTCAGATTTCTTTCAATAAAGCCAAAATCTCTGTCAAGGGAGGAACGAATGTCCACAAAGTGTAAAATAATGTTCAATTTTCTGAAATCATTTTGTGTCGGTCAGGACTAGCAAAAGGTGTACCAAATCGGGGTTTTTGTTTTGCCCGCCACAATTATCTGAATAAAGTGAATCTCTTTCATATCACGAGCAACATGATTGGTCAGATAGTCAAAAAACATACTTTATTAGGGCCTTTATGAGCTATTCCTTCATGACCTCGCTCGTTTGAATGTTATGAACAGGTTTACAGTCAGCTGGTGCAAGTAGAATGTTTCTTGAACTGAGACTCAAGGTAGTGAAATATTTTTCATGAAATTTACACCAATTGCAACATTATGTTTCAGAGGATTTTGTTTTTTAGATTTTAGTTTATCGTAAAACTTGCCTTTCGCTTATGAATGAATAATTATATAGTGGCATTGTGTTTCACAGCATCACTCCAGGTGAGAATTGCGACATTATGTTTTGAGTTCCTCGCACATCCACCTGAGACCGGCCAAATGTAAAGTTGTAGTTCCCATTAAACATTTTTGCATATGACTGACAACTGACTTTATCACCGGGCTGTAGTTCCTTGAATAATAAGAACATATTTTTTATCTTCAGTTTGCATCTAAGTATTGATTCTTGCGTGTTCCATAATTTTGAGCCTTAACCACAAAACTTTCTATGTGCCCTCTAATGTCTATAGTGAGTGCATTTCCTTTTTCATTTTTTCCTGGCTGGTCTTTTGGGAGTGCTCCAAGACTTGCAAGGTTTCGTAGTCTTCGTACGTGCGTAATTTTTACTCCCTGAAGTGACAAAAAAGCAGCAAGACATACCTCTATCCTTTTGTTGTTTCTTGTTATAGCATAGTACTTGAAGGTGTTGCTTTTTCACGTGAGCCAACGGTTTTACGAGGCCTATGTAGATACCATTGGCATCTTTTGTCTCGTTACTATGCAGTCGCACAAAAATATTGTCTGTGTCGTCTGCAACCTTCCCGAAGCACTGGTGTTTGCGCATAACCTAAATGGTTTCAGTGTATTGATTCAGCGTTGAGCATTTAGATTATCATGTACGTACTCATTTCATATGATTGCTTATTTACTGGCAAGGTGGTCCATATACTCCTCGAGCATTTGTGTGTTCCAGTCCTTTCAGCCTTGCCATTTTTAGTTTATTACTTATATGATGGCTGCGCAATTAGTTTCTTTCCTCTTGTACATGCATCCACACTACACGTTATTTATAGAATAAAAACAGCAGTGCAAATTCGAATGTCAACACACTCGCAAACCAAGCAGCGAATGTCCAATGAGCAAATATTACAGGCTGGTTAACAAATCCCTGACTACCAATAACCCATAGAGACAGAAACATAATGGAGATGTCTTGTAGAGATGTCATTAAACCCTTTTTTATTGCTCTTTGCTAATTGTGATGCCTGAAACTATAGAAATAAAGGTAACTTGTAGCTAATGTGTAGTGATTTATAACGAAAAACTGATTTTCAGCTTTAAAAGTTAGTGTAGAATATCATAGTTCTACAGGAACTGTAATAGCTGACTAAGTACGTATAATGTTTTATTTTATTGATTTGTCATTCACAAAATGATGCTGGCAGGAACACTTATGTTACGTTAATGCTTTCCCATGAATATCTGGAGATAAAGCCACTAGTTGCAAATAACTTTTTTGAGACAAGATTATAAAATAATAAGTCAGGGGCAAAGGGTTCTAAATCCAGGACATTTGACCTTTCCCTTTGGAACACTCGCAGAGGCACTCCAATTTCTCTGCTTGTATAAGTGGGACATAAGCCCTTTCAATTCAGAAGATATGTCTATACACAAGGAAGCTATATCCAGTGATAACTAATTTTTACAAATTTTGTGACTTAAGCACTTTCTCTTTGGGTTTATTTCAACTATTGCTTGAATTCGCAGTGATAGTTAAACTGTCCAACTAAGTTGATTGGTTGTGTTGTGTAACATCAGTAGTTTTCTTCAGAAATTTGTATTGTAAAGTGGATTATGGATGTACTAATTTCTGTAAATACGCTAGGTGGGAGACTTTAAATTGTAATTTATGAAATATGCAGTATTTTCATAGAGAGGTGTGGTTTAGTATATTATTTGGTTGATATTAGAGGAAAGGGCGTGGGTTAGATGTTTCAGACCCCCTAGGAGACGTAATGAACTTCATCTCTGGCTACGAAGAGAAGTACGGAGTGCAGCACCCTGTGTTCTACCAGGGTACCTACAGCCAGGCCTTGAATGATGCCAAACAGGAGCTGCGCTTCCTGCTCGTCTACTTGCACTGCGATGACCACCAGGACACTGACAAGTTCTGCAGGTTTGTAGTTACCGGCTACTTTAGTTTGTTGACAGTCTACTAGTGTGTAAGTCTTGTTTTGTTATGTCAGGTTTTTACTCTCATTTTGTATCTCCAGTATTCAACCACCCAAATGAGTACTGTTTATTTTTTTTTTTTTGTTTTTTTTTTTTTTTTTTTTTTTTTTTTTTTTTTTTTTTTTTTTTTTTTTTTTTTTTTTTTTTTTTTTTTTTTTTTTTTTTTTTTTTTTTTTTTTTTTTACACTTCAACCAGTAGGTTTGGCAGAAAGAAGTTAGGAACAATGACCTTAAAGTTTGTGCTGTCCTGTCGGTCACACAGGTTTAAATTAGATGGTTTGGATCTAATGACAATTTGCAGGAACCATGGACTGTCAAGTTGAGGTTGTATTGTTGTACAATGGTAAATGTAGCTGTTACCATAATAAATGTACTGTACATAGTTTTACTGTAATTAATATTTTTGTTACCAGTACCACTATAAGTGTAGTGGTTGCCACACTTACTATTTATATATTATTGTTCTAGTGTGTATGGAAACAGAAAATTAGATTTTATTTAAATGATCAGTGGTGAGAATTGTAAATTAGGTTATATTTTTTTGCAGAGAAACATTGACTTCGCTAGATGTGATAGAGTACATCAACACAAACATGTTGTTTTGGGCATGCTCAGTGACATCACCAGAAGGATACAGAGTGTCACAAGCACTCAGGGAAAATGCGTACCCTTTTCTCGCAGTCATTGTCCTCAGAGACAACAGGATGACTGTTGTTGGAAGGTAAGTGTGAGCTTGGTATTGTTTACGTAAAAATGTGTTCTTAAAAAGCTTGCTTTTCAGAAATTTGTCAGATACTGTCAGGGCTTCTAATTTATGAGATTAAAGTGAATTTTCATGCACCTCTTTGGGAACTATCAAATTATTTTAAAAACATCGGCATAATTATTTTGAAGCCTAGTGATTTAAGAGTCGGATTCGGCTCTTTCTGCAAATTTGTTTGCCATGACAATGTGTTGTTCATAGTGAATGTTATGTATAATCTATTTTTCACACCCTCTGTTGAGGGTGAATGGTGTCAAACCAGTGATTAAATTATATAGCAAAACTGTATTACGAGCCATGTTGCACTTCATAAGGAAAAAATTGAACTTTTTTTGTGTTTGTATGTTTTGTAGTTAACCATATTTAAAAAATTTTTTTTTTTGGTAACACAAATGTAAAGCTTAATTAATACCTCATATTAAAAATAATTTCACATGCTAATACAACTATTTATACAGTAACGAATAGTGTGTTAAGTGAATGAAAATTGCGTCCTCCAAATAGGATTTTTTATTTTGAATAAAATATTTTTACACAATTCATCTTTCTGTTTTTATATTGCCTTGCTGTCCCTGTAGTTTATATACACTGTGATGGTACACACACACATTCTCAGCTGGTAGGCACAGGATCCTAGTTTTCAGGGTTCAGAAATCGTGGGTTTGAAGCTCAAGTTAGGAAGTGAAAAAGTGGCAAGTACGTGATGTATTGGTACTGGTTTATTAATACTTATTACATTTGTATCCACCAGCCATAAATGAACAGCAAGGTTGTAGTTCGGCGAACCACGTGGCAGCTATCAGATCCAATCGGTCAGTATCTCATCCATCCGGAGTTATTTTATGTTGAAAGCTACATTATTAAGTTTGTGAAGAGAGCCCGAACATTTTCCACAAAGATTTAAACCCATGGCCAGGTTGGGGATACCTTGAAATACACATGTGCCCCGAGCGAGCCGTGGAGGGCCATATTCACGATTGCTGGCATCGCCTGACTATGTGAAACTCTGCTTGTAGGACGATGCGAATTAAAAAAAAGAATGTCTTGACATGGCTACATTATCATAGTTCCAGTTCAGCTATGCCAACGGTGGCGTCCACTTCTCTCCAGAAAAACCACACGTCCTTCCTCTTCGCTGCTGAGCACCAGATAACCTACCCGGAAAATTCATTCACCAACTCCCGGAATGTTCCTCTTAATTACCTTCAAACTGCCACAAAAATTAAAAAAATCTTCCATAACGCGGAAACTATTGAAAATATGTCAAAATGTTGAAAGACAAAAAAAAAATCTTAAATTTTGAGATCTTTAAAATGAGACGTGGATCATAACTCTACGTCAAATTTGACGGTATCATTAAGTTATCTGACCCTCGAGTGTCGCAAAGTTGGATACATAAATTAAATTGTTAACCCAAAAGCATACAAAAGGACAGCATTGCAACTGACACTTAATCTAAAATTTCCGGTACATGTCCTGTTAAACACTCGCATACTTAATACAATCAAATTTAAGCTTGCCACGTGGTTCTAAAATGTTATCAATCACTTATAGTTTTTAATTACAGTAAATTATAAGGTCCAATTATCTTGAAGAAACAGTCAGCACGTGAATTATGACTACGCAGGTTCAATTCTCCACAATGTTCACCGTTAGTCCATTAAATTTGAATTATACACAAAAAAATATAACTCAACAAAAATAATGGGAATTCTGTTAATTCAATTACTATAACGGAACTAAACTGACGTCCATTGGTATGGGGTAAGTTTTGCAGGGTAGCCGGCAAACTTAGCACTATCCAAAAGACAGAATCACTTTAATAATCTTTTCTGGGTTGCCCCGAAGGGAAAAAAAACATTAAGGTGGGGTTTGGCGTTACTTTGGTACGTATACACCACTTCCTATGCCTTCAAGAGAAAAAAAAGTGATATGCTGGTGAGGTTGGGAACTTCACAACACAGGTAAATTCCAGCATTCAGTTCTTTCACATCAACAATACTGAAACAACAAACGAAAACATTTGTGTTGCAAAGATTTGGTAGTACTGAACTAAATTCTTACATTATCATGTATGGCTTCATTAACTGGTTTCATTGATATGAAAAATATTACACTAAATCAAAGTACAGTATTTAATAGCTTTGTACACATTTTATTTAGAAGTTAAAAGCCATTGAAATTAAGGGAACAAGTTAATGACTCTTCCAAAAAAATAAAAGTATTTCATCTCAAAATTTTTGGATTATTGAATAGGTTTTATGTTGAATTATATGCCAATTTGCAGGTTTTATGTGTCATTTGTTTCCAGCACGGCACTCTTTTTCACTTCACTCAAATTAATTGGTTTTACCTTTATAAGATGGTTTCAAAATGGGTAAAGTAATTTTCAAAATCTGAAAATTAATATTAAAACATAACATGTCATGTTAATCAAAAAATTTTATTTGCTACGTTTTAATATTGCAGAGACAACCAAACACAAACTCTTTAATCTTTCTTCGTAAAATCAGATACTGCGACGGTGAAAAAACAGGAAGATGGCCAAATTGATTTGAAATTCCAAATATTATCTAAAAGCTGATCTCAGGAGGCATAGTTGATTAGGCGCCGGTCTATGGTGCGAGGGGTCCTGGGTTTGAATTCTGGCTCGGACATGGATGTTGTTTTATCTTTTCACCTCATTTCACTCTCATCAGCTCTTAAGAACTCTTTTCACCTCATCTGTAACTAAATTGAATAATTCATCCAGTAAATTTTTTACTGTTGCATGCACAGTGTTTTAGATATTCAAAGGTTTTGCATTGTTAATGTTATGTTACGTTGTAATTTCATATAGGTATAGTGCTGTGACATACAATCTTAAGCTGTTTGCTTTCTTACACAAAATAATAAATTACATGTACTGCACAATGAATTTTATTTGTTTCATGAATTACTTTAATTGTGCATTTTTTCCCCGGTACATTTAAACTGTGCTCTTATAAGTTTTTATACTTTTTTATCTTGGTCGTAATGTAAGTCATAAGTTTGTTCCATTATGGACCTTTCATTCTGCACCAATAGTCTGTACAGTATAAGTGTGTCCGTATTTCTGTTTGTGGGATTTCTCTTCTGAGAAAATTGCCTGTAAACACTATTGCAGTGACCCTGTTTTGTAAGAAGTTAGGATATTTCAAAGGTTCACACAATGATGCTGCTTGGCAGCTTTCTCAGATGAGAAATGTCAGAATCAGGCGGCTAACGTATACTGTGTAGAGGTAGACTGTACCCACTTTTTTCCACAAGAAATTATTTGTGCTCTAGATAATATTTTTTGAAAGTTACTGAAAATGCAGCTAATTCTTCTGTAGATGTTATGCTTCTAACATTGTATTGTAACAATAAAATTTTGGTTTTCATATGATAATTGGTAGCTGTTTTTAAGCAAGTGTTGCAAGGATTCTTTTTTGTGTACAAGTGACACCTCAAAATAAATTATTCTTATAGTTTTCTTGCAATTTGTGGACCAAATAACAACAATGTATGGGGTCAATGTTTTTTTTTTGTGAATTACTTAACAGAGTAATTTCTGTCCATGTATTGTGTCTTTATACCAGACACCCCGAGAATCTAGTTCTCCTAACTGTGATACGTTAATTTTTTATTTCACGTCCCAGTTTTACACATGTACAGTTTTGTACAAATTTTAAAAATTGAATACTTTTTTGCTTTTACATTAAAAAGCAATGATAAAGGTAAGTTAGGCTGTTGCCACCCCTGACAGAAATTTGTAATTTTTTGGTGTTAATTTAAAGTATTTATAATCATTACCATGTAGGGTTGGTCAGGAAAGGCCTGGGAATATTTTCATAAGGTATTCCTAGCTGCACTGATGTAAGATAATAAATATGAAATACATTGTTGTGGTGTTGTGAAGGTTTAAGCACAGTGTTTCCTGTGCGACAGGTTAGAAGGACCGCTGGATCCACGCGGCTTGCTGGAACATCTTCAGAGAATTGTTGCAGATAATGAATCCTCGCTAGTGGCTGCCAGGGCTGACAGGTACGTTAGTTCAATAATTTAGCAAACTTTTTTTAGGATGAAAGTGTTTTTTTTTTTTTTTTTGGCACCACATCATATTGTTAAAAATTTTCAACTATGAAAATTTCATTATTTTTTATTCGTACAAGATATTGTTAGTTTTGCAAATGTTACTAGTGACTTCTTTCTTCTCCTTTAGAAAATGTTAGTTTGCGTACTTTTTGCAAAATGTCATGTAATAGTCAAAATTTGTATGTTACAGCAGCATGCCCGACTAAACCCAACAGACTCGCTGAAATAATTTATGTAAAAAGTAGACGTTACTAGGTACATGCTATAAGATATAAAACATTAAACAACTTTATTTATTTTTTTTTTTTTACATTGTTTAAAATCAAATAAACCACTTTTACTTTCAGAAATTTAAAAATTAGTTATTGCTTCTTTCATCTCATCCTAAAGTACAGCCCACATCATATAAGAATTCTTTTTTTTTTTTTTTTTGACAGCTGATGCTGCCAATATTTTTAATACTCACCAGAATAACATGCCATTTTAACAACCAGAAGTGATCATGAAGCAGTAGTGACAGCCCTGAACAACAAGTCAGTTAACTTCCATCGCTGACATTGAAAATAGTATAGTTTACATGAGATATAAGTAAACATTTTGGAGTAACAGTAATATACACTAATAACACCGCAGCATATCCAACATTAGTTACTGTACTTATTTTGTTCTATTCTAATTGTGTCATTCTGTACTAACTACGTATTTTACAAGCAACCACACCATTATCAGCCGACCTGTACTGATAACCAAAAGGTGGCCATGCTGCAAGTGTGAAAATAGAACACGCTGATGTGTGTTTGTGATTCTTATAAGGCAGGGGTACCTATCCCCCCCAGAAAGTAGGATGCAACCTCCCCCCTTCCCCCCCAGAACGAATGTTGAGGCAAAGTTCCCATATAAAATAATTTAGCCAACATCTAGATTAAAAGTGGTTGTCCGGGGTTCCTCCATGGAAAATTTTTTATTTTTAGGTGAAAAATTGTGCAATTTAAGCACTTTTCGAACCTAAATAAAAATATACAGCAGGTAGAAATTGTAATATTTTTAAAGATGTGATTCATTTAGGTGAACAATTTTCACAATGTTATCTTTATCAAACCCGGATCCTTGTACCCTTTATTTTTTTGAGACCTGGGAAAACCGACTTACAATTTATGGCCATTAAGCATGAATCGCCTAACTACGATTTTTGGGTATCCAACCCTCTTGTACTCTGCTTTACCACCGACAATTGTGGTTCTACTGTGTATTAGTATTAAGTCTGTCATAGAAATTTAAAAAAAGTATATTTGAACATATATTAAAAAAAGTATGTTGCACTACTAAATCTGAGCATTTTCTGATTTCAGCTACACAGCGCAGCATTTAATTTATTAAAAAGTTATGAATTTTCAATACCAGCCATTGCTATATGTCACGAAAAAGAGATGCGTAGTAATTGTATCATATTTCTTTGAACAACCACCTACACATTTCCGGGGCTAGCTTGCCAAACGTCCAACCGACAGATAAATTCATCGAAACTCATTCTATTGTAAAACTTTTATTAGGCTATTCATTCTCTCGCCCGCCAGTACTATGGGACAGAAAATAACGCGAAAAACTATTTTTTCATATTTCTTTCCCCTTAATAGATTAAATTTTATCAAGTATTTTCCAATTGCAACTACCAGCTTAGTCAAATTAAATACCAATATGGATTTCTTATCCAGGAGTTCGGGTTTGATCCGCTGCAAAGTCAAACCCTTTTTTCATTTTTTTTTTATCCTGTTCCGAATGATCAATTTACGGCTTTAGGAAAGAACAGCTGCATGGTACACTATATCGTTATTATGCCAGCAAAAGTTTGACCGAAAAGAAATAGTGAATAAAAAAATTACTGTTAAAATGTAAAAATTTAACTGTTGTTAATTATTTATTAATTAACAAGTTTACATTACTGATTCGTTTGTATAAATGTATGGATGTGAATGGTATCTTAATGAAAACTAATGTAAAAAATTAAATACAAAAGTTTTATTACAGATTTATTACCATATTCATATAAAATATTTGTGATTCTAGTTGTTAATAGTAATATCACTCAGAATTTCAACGAAGGAAATGTCTTCTGAACTTTAAGCGATGTGGCAACAATGTGCGTCATAAACCCCGTAATGCAGTCTATGAGTGAGAAAACCATGGCATGCAGTATTTTCATAATCCTCTTTTTTTTATATACAAATTTCAGCGATGACTGAATAATTTTATGACGAAACCGGCTGTATAAAGTGCTGGCCATTTCTCGTTAAATGAGGGGTTGGCAATGTCTCGTCCATATTCCTTGTAGAGAGAGGAGGGAGGGAGTGAAAGAGATAGAGCCTTGCTCGCCGTTTTAGTACTGATAAATGCATGTCATGCGGCAGACGTGCTGGAAAAATATTTCGTTTTGGGGGGGGGGGTGGTCAAAGGCTCGTGTATGTTGCGAATATGCACATACCTCAAAAAGCTGAGGTGCGGTGGTCCTTCCCGGAAAACTTTGAATTTTACCATATTTACTCACATAATGGCCACCATCGCAAAACGGCAGCACCACTAGCATTTTGAGGGCTTAAAGCAGTATTTTAAAATCGCCAAATAATGGCCGCACCCCTTATTTTTCAACAGGGGACACAGTACAGTAAAACTCTGTAAAGACATTTACCAAGGGACCAGGTTTTGCTATCGCTTTCGGCGAGAAAATGTCTTAGCCAGAATGACAAAAATGTGACCTGCAAAACGCGACCGTTACAAACTTCTGTTGATCGGAAGCATCACGTGCCAATAGTCTCTTAATTTTTCCATGTTTACTATGCACCCCTGAAATATTTTTCATTATTTTTGGAGAAATGGTCATGGTATGTACAAGTAAATATAGTAAAAAGTGTACATTTGTTTAATTCTACACCAAAAATTTGAGAAGGTAATTTTTTTGTAAACCCCTCAATGGTCACATCCCTTTTCTTAGGCCTAAAATTTGGTCAAAAATGTCCGGTGATTACGCGAGTAAATACGGTAAGTTACAAAATGGTGCAATGTAGATGTTTCCGAACATAAATATTGAGTATAAAGCAGCCATAATCACAACAAAATATTTTTTCAATTAAAGTTACAAATGTATTACATATACCCTAAAAATTGGGGGGGGGGGGGGGG
>PNEQ01001616.1:0-31189 GCA_003012365.1 Medauroidea extradentata | reverse complement strand
TGTAGGCACCTGGTATAAGGTGTTACTTACTTTAATATTCTGTGTGAATATTTTATATATTGCAATGTGGAGGTTAAAAAACCGGGCCGATAATCAAAAGGGACAACTAGATATTAAGACGTGTTTTGGAAGACAGGAATTGGAAAAACGTTCAGCCTTTATGAAGACTGCCCAGCAGCTCTTGGTATTTCTAGCAAAAACAGTAGCAAAGAAAGAAGCAAGTAATCAATCCAGAGAAATGTATAGTGGTAAATAAAAAAATGTTGCCTACCATATGTTTTAAAAGTATTTGTGGGTTAACACTTATATGTGCTTGTTGTAGGCCTATATACTAGTATGCTTTTTTCAAGGTGGTGGATCAGTAAATGTTTTTTGTACGAAAAACTTTGTGTTAAATTTCTTTTCTAGCAAATAAATGGTACTGTTTAGTATCTAGTCCACATGAGATTTTGTGCCTGTCAGCTGCACAAATGTAGGCTTACATGTATGCATTGCCGTACCAAAAGGAAAAGACAGAAGACTTAGGTGTATGTAATTTCTGGAGGCCTTTATATTTTCTGGTCATTAAATTGTTTAATGATGTGTATTACCAAATTCATTTTAAGATGATCTGGGCAATCAGGCCTATCCAACGTTCACTTTATGTAGATATGGGTATTATGTATTTCTGTTTAGGTTGTGAGAGTGCAAATTTTTGCTTTGTAGTCTATCTTAAATATTTTTACGAGTTTTTTAAGTATTATAACAACACTGATATTAACTTTGTACTATGAAAGGTAAGTTTTTTGGATAGTAGGCCTATACTATTTGAAACTTAAAACATACTGCTTTGTGATCTGTTAGTGTAGACCCAAATTGAATGCAACAAGAAAAATAATACATTGTTACAATGCTTGCATGTGTAATTTTATTAGTTAAAAATGTATGCTTGCACTGTCACATTGTGCTCATGCGACTTCAGCTACTATTATTTTAACTTTTTAGGTGTCTCTTAGGAATAAAAACTAGAAGCAACAAAGAGCCTACTATACTAGTTACCCATACATGTTTACTGCATTTATTTTTGGTAGTTCCCTTAAATGTTACAACAGTTTTGAGCATCCCTAGTGTAATGCGGCTGGATGAATACGTAGATTATCGGACCATCCTGGTCACGGCATCAGAAATGTGACACGTCTGGACTTATTCCTACATCGAAATGACTTACATACATAACCAATCATGTGGTTAGTTGTCATCGAAAAATGGTCAGATTATAGTACTCCGTAGAAGGATGCTCAAATAACTACTCCATTTTGTCGTGACTGGTTTATATTGAAAGCTTAAAAATCTGCACCAAACAATTTTGCTACAACATGATGTTAATTTATACAGAATTCACATCATTGCCAAAAACTTAGAACCGACGCTCCCGGGAGAGAACAGTTTGACAATTGCCGAAAAACTCAAAACAAACTTCACATAATTAAGTCATGCAACACAAACAGAAAGAAAAAATGAAAAATAGATGAAAACTATTCTAAGTTCCCATCGTTATTCTGCCACCTCTATCACTCCAACAAGACAACATGTCCCGCACAGCCATCTCACTCCACGCTCGAGCAACCAGTCCATATGGCCGACCTCCTCAACGCTTGTTCTCTCCCTGCAGTGCCTCTCGCGGCCACCCTGCTCACCAAGGTAAAAACGTAACAGAAAACTAAAAATACGTTAAATATAATGAACGAAAACAATCCTTATTTTTCTAAACAACCTGTAAAGTGAAAATGTTCTTTTGAAAACCATAATTACATATTAATTTACAACACAAACTTAAATGAATTTAAATTGCTTGTCTTTTCATTGGCCCACGCCAGCCCACGCATACATATCACCGTCTCTCTCGCACACTCAACGAGCGGTGGCGCACAGGCACTCCCGTGAAAAGTAAAAGTTGTAGAAAAACAGTTAAAATCTAAATTTAGTGATTCCAAGAACTGGGTAGGCACACCTGTGCCGTCAAATAAAACTAGCCAACAATACACCCAGCCTGGAGTTAAAGTAGTACAGTAATAGTTAAGCTGCAAAGGATTAAACTAAATTAAAATTCAAAGTAGCCACAGCTTAAACAAATCAAATTAAATATAAAATTCAATAATTTCAGTACTGATACAGATAAAATTCCAAACAATACCTTACCAAACTCCTGTCAACAATACCGGAAAATAATTAGTACAAGAAATTATCCTAAATCTTTAATGATTGTGTTATCTCACCATTTGTAGAGTGGGATATTCATTACTGTAACGTGAAGTAATTTTCCATTTACTTTACCATTACGAGGTTACGTATAATTAGCAAGAAAGATGATGCTTGTTCAATTCATAATGGAATATACAACTTGGGTAGTAAGCAGTTTGTTTCTTGATGTACTGGTATGTCTAATCATGGATTAATTGTTATGGATTCTAGTAGGAATAATGTGCAGTCAGTACATGTTGAAAATAAATTACTTGTCCAAGATGTAGAAACCGCCGAAAGAAAATCAACACATTTTAGATATTATTGCAGTCATATACTTTAATAATTGGTGACATGTTTTGAGTCTTAACTGGAAAACACATGGTGGCTGAAGGATACATAATGTGTTTGTTTACGTAGCCCTACTTTCTTTTGATCTGACAAAAAATGGAATTCTTATGCGGTATGGACTTAAGTAATCCCGTGAATGGCTGCAAGTCAGCAAAGATTACAGTGTGTTTAGACAATGTATTAGGGTCACTGCCTGCACTAGTTGACTTGGAGGGGCAACTAATTCCTAATGCTAGTAGCAGTGCGTCTGCAGCTCCCAACATGGGGGTGCTGGTTCAACTGCACTTCTACTTTTTGCAGCCCTCGGAGATCCCGCTAATGAGAACCTGAAGCTTTGTAAGCCCTCCACCAGAGCTTGGGGTCAGGAGTCCAGTGGCCAGCGTTAATGTGGGTTGGCAGCATATAGGTAACGAGGTACTTCATACGTTGCAGGATTGGGGTCCTGTGGAGTTTGTTGTCAGTCATAGTTAGATAAGACAGTTGTAAGTTGCAGTGTTTTTTTATTTTAAGAACAATCACCTTACAGTCTCTCTCTACGTGCCAAAAGGACCAAACTTTATGTATAATCTCATAGAAGCTTGTGCCGAAGGTACCCCTGATGTTGGAGGCTAAAAGTGGGAGTGGGTGCATATGCTGGAGGATAGGAACTGAGTGAATTGTCCAGTAAGTCAGAGGTTGCAAGCTGTAATATAGTGCCTTGGCTGGCAAGGGAGGGGAAGTTGGATGGAGAAAACCAGAATGTGGTTGGCTGCTCCTTCAATGTGGCTGAGACGCATACCATGTATTGGTGGTTGGAGAAAACTGCCTTCGTCGTATGAGGTCTAGTTGTCAGGTTTCCAAGCACTGTGTTCTGTATTTCTTACCCCCCAGTCTCGTACCCTATACCTACTAGGACAGTGCCGTAATGCTTGCCTGGTTTCTTGTGGGGGGGGGGGGGACAAGTGTGACGTTGCTGAGCCAGTGCCGGGTGGAGGCAGTGAGAGAAGGACTATGACGTGGCACTTTGGAGTGAGACAACGTTAATAATGGTTGTTACATCATTAATTTATAATTGTGTGCTGTCATGGGCAACAATTTTTTCAAAGATTGAATTCGACAGTACTCAATTCCCAAACCACGTATGTAATAGTTATTTTGATACATACACAGTGAAAGGCGTTGTTCTCTTTCATTTTGTGGTTTGGTGTTAATTTTTTTACAGGCTGTTTTTCTACACTTTTAAATAATCCTGTAAAAAAAATTCTTTTAAATAGTATTAGGTAAACAGCGTACATATATATATATATATATTTTTTTTTTTTTTTTTCCACATTTGTACTGTAATGGAATGTACAGGTGTTCTACAAGAATTTTGTAAACCAGTTTGACTTGACACCATGTGTACGCCATGTCAGATCAGGTCAGCAATAAATATTAGAGCTGTGCCATTGTTTTTTTCCACAGTTCGATAATACTGATGCCTGTTGCTAACTCGGATGCTGGTATTGTTTTCATTGAAAAAAAATGTACGGTTGGGAAAATTCTACATCACATAAGTTTGTTAGTACAAAATCAGAAATGGCCACTGTGTAAAAGTTTCACACTGAAAGCCTGGTGCATATTTTCAAGATACTGCTGAAAATTTGTTTTTCTCTTAGACAGAACTGTACCTCTGCGTGAAGCTGGGCTTGGGTAAACAGTATAGGTAGGAGGGTATTGTGTTGTTAGGGTGGAGCGTACATTCAACCAGACGTTGCGGCAGCAGCAGGACGAGGCATACTTAGAGTCTCTGCAGGCAGACCAGGAGAAGGAGCGTCGCCGCATGGAGGAGCGTGAGAAAAGGGAAGACGAGGAGAGGCTGAGGTTGGAGCAGGAGAGAGCAGAGCAGAGTCGCAAGGATGTAAGTGATAAAAGTAGTACAACTAACTGCCTCATCACCTGTATGGCACATTTAAGTAGAACCCTAGCACTACTTCCCTGCAATGATTTGCTTTGGTCCAATATACTGTAGCTGTATTTATTGAAGAGCTAATACCTACTTTAGTTCCCGAATAAACGCAGCACACGATAGAGAAATATTTAATTTAATTGGTTTCTGACCTCCAAGCAGTTATGTGTGAGAAATATAACTGTGTTAGCTGTCATGTAGTAAAGTAAATTTAGTTATTGTGTAGAGCAAAAAGTTTTATTTTGTTTATACCTTGTAATGCTTCTTGTGCATGTACACTCAGTGAAGTTATGAGATTTTGGTCAGCACTTAACATCTAGGTCTTTAGCGCTGGTGAGTGTGACATAATGTAAGTTTGGAGCAGCACTGGAATAAAGAGGCAGGAGAAATGAGAGATCCCCGAGGAAACCCTGTGACCAGCAGCATCGTCCGGAACAATTCCCACATGCAAATATTTAGGTACTGACCCGCAGGGAATTGAACCCAGATCACCTTGGTAGGACGGCAAGTGATCTGACCATTTGCCCCCTGCGGGTACTCAAGTGTTGAGGTTATTCTAAAGTTGTTGCAGCTGCCTATTGTTACAAAATGGTTATTTTGTAAGTCGTTATTATATTGGGGGTTCATAGTTATTATTAGTTTGGGGGGTTTCACTCAGATGGTAGCTACACTGTGGGTTTATTTAGATGTTATTTAGGGTTAAAAGACTAAGAGACAGTTATGTTTGAACGGGCATTTACTATACTACAATGGCAGGTATTCTGAGTACAAAATAGGTTACAATGTGATCTATTTATTAGGAGGGGAGCGCAATATTACTGATTATTAAGTTATTATATTAAGTTGAGAGTTGCTGCCACATAACTAGATCTGACGACCTTACCGAAAGTTGGATTGATGAGGAGACGGCATTGACGAACGAGCACGCACCCGCCGGGGCTCGAGCCCGAGTCCCCGGCGGAGGATCGCAATGCTGTTGATCTGATGAGTGCTGGTGGACGACCGCTTGACGACAGCTGACAGACAGACCAGTTTATTTGGTACCCGCGCCATATATTGGCATGCTTGTACTCAATATGGTGCAACCACGAGGGGGGGAGGTGAGTTGCTGTCTTCCGTGGTTTCCCAACGCTGACCTGATTGCAGCTCGGACGTCTTGCTGTCCGGCTTGCCAAGCAATATTGCAACACTATGTTGTCCCTGGATAGCTCAACAGTTGTTAAGTTTTGTTGAAAATCTCAAATTTTGTGCACTATAACACAGTAAAATCCCGTTACTACGAGAGTTAATAACGGCACAACAAATAATTGTCGTAAGAACCAAATGTTTACAAACAAGCAATTTTTTAGGTTATTGACATGATGCATGGGATCGGAATGATAACAGTACAGTTTACCTTGGTTTGTATTTCTGCTATTATTAAACAGACTGCCAAAAACGATAGGCATGTGTTTTTGCTAGGCGTAATGTTCAGTAATTTATTTATTCCATTATCTCCATGAGCTTTTTATGTCACCATTTTCACTCGCTAACAAAACAAAAATTGCTTTCAGCGAGGCGGCAACTAAAACGAACAACACTGCTAGCTTACTTGTGATTGGCTGAAATGAATAATGTTCCTCCAATAAGATGTCTTACGATTAAACAAGCAAAAGAGGAGTGGCTGTTCCATATATTGCTCACTCTGTGAAGTATTCAAATAGAAAACAATTATGGTTTTTATTACGTGATCGCAACTGCGTACGGTTTATTTATCCATTCATAAATTTCGCTAAAATGAAAACCTATCGTAAAATATAAAAAAAAGTTAGTATAAGAAAAACCACAAGAAGTTTATGAACTTACTCGGGTTACACTGGGCAGTGTAAAATTTCAACTCCAGGCGTTCAAAAAGTGATCCCAAATTAAGTTTGCTTGATGCATTGCCATGATCAGACAAACCGAACATGTACTAGAAACAACTCTAGCAGGTTAAGTTTCGTAAACGTAACTTCTTGCGGTACAACATAGACAATTGAAAAAAGAAAAAAATTAATAGTAGTGAGTTTAACAATGATTTTGCAGTGCCGTTTCCTTTGTCATGATTAAAACAATATGCACACAAGCGATGAAGGATGCAGCGTACACAACGTGCCACGTCATTAGTTTTTATGTTGTACCAAGATGGCGTCCATGACAATCGAGGCCAAGCAAGTCACGACAACATTGCCAGATGCAACTTAATTTCCGTTGTCGTATCTCACGTTGTGCACGCTGCCATGCCATGTGCCACGCTAAGACTATAAACTGTTATTTTCACATGTGATTGTATTTATTATGTTTACTCATAGTAAAAAAAAATTGCGCAATATGTTGATGAGTGTTGCTTGTGAATCTCTTGTATCTATGATAGTGGTCATGATGTTACCACTCGTAATTACCGAACATTTATACAATAAACTGCATACACAAACTGACGGTACACTACAAAACACGCGTAATTACGAATGTCTCGTAATATCCCGTACTCGTAGTAGTGGGAGTTTACTGTATAAGACAGTATCCCTACCTGCTGGAAAAATTGGTAGCTATTGTGGTGTTGCAGTCTTCTCCATTGAAATTATCCCCAAGGTTCTTGATGTAGGTTCAAACAATGTACAGTATTCTGTTTGTTCCTTTTGTATTTATCTTGCTTAGAAACATAAGTTACAAAAGAATGGCCACAGGACACGCCACTGTACTCTCTTTACTCTTTCTTTAGTGCTTGGTAAACCAATACACAGGGTTTAATGTTTTGTGATTATTCTCTGTTCACTCTTACGTTAGTTATGAAGTAAACAAATAAATTATATCATTGCACCTCGCCAGCTTCTGATTGGCTCAATTCTTGCAGTGTGTTGACGTACTCTTTCCAGCTGACAAAATCGTATACATTCAGTATTATACCAAACAGCAACGCACTACTAATAAAAACAGTATTGCGTGAAAATTTTGTATATGATATCAACATACAAAGGAGAAAATTACATAAAAACCTGAAAAAATACTTGTTCCCTGTACAATTACAGTATATTTCAATATCAGTTGCAATTATCAAGCCATGACTAACAATCAAAGTCAAAAATTCTGGTACTGATATAAAGAAAATTTGGTACTTACTCCATGCAGGAAAAATGAACAAGTGATAAAACTTATTTTTTAAGTCCTCTTGGATTATTTTTTACATATGTACTTCTCATTTTGGAAAAGTCACATTTGGTTGATCACCAAACAATCTGTTGAATATTCTCACCACATTTTCTTTTGGTATCATAAAATAAATATTAAAATTTTATTTGTATCGTATAAACATTACAGCAACTTTATTTAATAATGTAGATGTATTTGTGTTTTGAAAATTATGCAATACAATGTGTGGAAATATTTTTTCTGCTAGTAGTGCACGAGAAAGCAAGTCTTATTTGCAAATGCCTAGTTTCATAAGATGGTACATCATGTGAATGTGGTTAGTTTCAGTATTAGGAATTGCTAGTGAAATCTGCAAACAGTTCATTATAAATGTGTTGTTCGCCCTTTTAGTCCACATAAAATTTTAAGGGAAAAAATTTTATCTTAGGGTTCCTCGCATAATGTCAACATCCTGTTTTTTGGTCAAAAATGTAGTAAAATTACTGGGAACATTATGCAAGTAAATACAGTTCTTTCTTGCTTGTGTAACATATCTGTGGTATACTTTGCCGTTATTATAAATTGAAAAGTGATTCTAAAAGAAAAATATTGGGTAAGCCTGACATTTTACTAAAAATAGTGATTTTGTAGGAAGACGTCATTAGTCTTACTATTTACATAATAATAATATGTAACAGGCCTCCTTGCCATTCATATCTATTAAACATAATGTTCATTGTAAATAATGCAAAATATGATAGAATTGTCGTACAGAGTCAGTTGACATTTCATTTTAATCATAATTATGTGTTTAATCTTATTCAATCGTAATAATTTGTTTAATTTCATTTATTTTTAATTTAGTTTTGTATACTGGCAAGAGGCGAAGGGTTGGAGAGGAGTATTTTTAATTGTGTCACGGCTATCTAACCCTTCACGCAGACAGAAAGAGAAAGCTGGAAATGTAGGACGAAAGCTAGCTCACAGCCTTGAATTTGTGTGGTAACCAAGGCTTAAGGGGCGAGAAGTAGGTCAACTCAGGGGGCATGGTTTCGCTTACCCCTCGCAGTAAAATTTAATATTAACTTCATTATTAGCTAGCGTAGAGAGTTCAAATTTTGTATTTAAGTTGGTGTATATGTTAATGTCAAGCTGTATGAATTTTGAAGAGCTATATTAAGGGCGTGGTCTACCACATTTTTCATCACCATTTTTTAATTTTTTATTTGTACCAGATATTTTTTTTCTTATTTTAGACACAAAATGTGACTAAATTTGGCTCTTGTGAAATGTTTTTATCTCTCATAGTTTTCGCGTAATGGCTTGTTAAAGTCATATTTTTGCATGTTTCCGTTTTAACGACTACACTAAAACCAACTGATATACCAAACTCAAAAAAATCACAGTGGGTAAAGACATTGCAGGCTACAATGACATGCTCATGAAATTTAAGAATAAAAATTATTTGAATTTTAAAAAATTGCTGAAACTGAAAATAAAAATTAAAAAAATTCAATAATTTTTTAAAAAATACGAATAATGTTTATTCTTTAATTTTATGAGCATTTCATTGTAGCCTGCAGTGCCTTTATCCACTGTAATTTTTTTTAGTATGGTATATCAGTTGGTTTTAGAGTAGTCGTTAAAACGGAAACATGCAAAATATGACTTTAACAAGCCATTACGCGAAAACTATGAGAGATAAAAAAAATTCATAAGAGCCAAATTTAGTCACATTTTGTGTCTAAAACAAAAAAAATATCTGGTACAAATAGAAAATAAAACAATAATGATGACGAAAATTGCAGTAGACCGCGCCCTTAAACCGGTGCGGAAGAAAGATCATGTTTAGTTATGTCAGTCGTCCACAGACAGAGCCTGTGATTGGCTGGGAGTAACAGGGGGGAGTTTAAGGGAAAGTGCCGCGAGCACGTCGTTTAGGTTTGTTTCGAGGACTCGCAATCCGGACACCACGAGAGGTGGCTGTGTCCCGAGCCGCGAGGATTCGCGGGGGGGTCCACGTATGTGAGGGGAACTTCTACACGAGACACCACAAGAGTTGGTCGTGTCCTGAGCCGCGGGGGTCCGCGTATGTGATAGGACTTCGGTGTGAACACCACGAGAGGTGCTTGTGTACCTTGCCGCAGATATTCACGTATTATATTTGTGAGACTCACTGTTCGGCCACCACGAGAGGCGGTTGTGCCCCTAGCGCAGGCATTTGTGTCGTCCGCGGATTATTCGTGGAGACTCTAGTTGTGGCCGTCACGAGAGGTGGACGGGCCCTAGAGTCGCGAGAATCCGCCTTTAAGATTTGCAGTGTTTTTGGACGTCACCAAGGTTGCACGCTCGTGGGACTGACTAGCTAAATAGGCGTTCCGAAGTATTCAGAAAAGAAAGAAATTCATGCTTATTATTTCGCTACTATCAACACCTACTGGAACAGTTGTCAAAATTAATGTCTATATTTTCTCTGCAAATAAACCGAGGGAGGTTATAAATAATAATACAATATGGTGCACAAGTACTTACAGAGTAGTACTTGCTGATAGATCACACACAAGAAAGGATGAACACATTTTCCTCAGAAGCGCTGAGGCTTGCGACGTTTCGCCGGCCGGGCCGGCTTCTTCAGGCAGTGAGTGAAGGCACACTGATGTCTATTGTTCAGCGGAGGTTGGTAATCAGTGCATCTAGCAGCCGGAGGACACACTAGGTGTGGCGGGAAGTTTGAAAGTGGGAAGAGAGGTTATCTGATATTGAAGCCAGGTGGCTGTCTGGATTTGGTAATGTATTGGTGAGCCAGTTCCCAGCATCTCATCTCAGCACTGTTGTTCTGCTGAGGTAGAGCCCTCACCACTCTGGTAGTGTAGCAAGTGTCAAAACTGTATTGATGTGATGTAGCATGTGTCAGCAACCACCCCAGCTAAGGCTTTTTTCCTATCAGCTCTGTAGCCATTTATCCTTTGTCTAAGGGTGTTGGTGATCAGGCCAATATACTCTGCATTGCATTGAGTGCACTCTAGCTGATAGATGAGGTTTTCCGTAGCTCAGTTATAGCTGCTGTATGGGGTACATTTGGTTAGTGAGTCAAGGCAAGTACGAGAGATCATTGAGATCAACCAAATTATAATTACTTCATTATTAGCAAAATGGTTTGGATGCATGTGTTCTTAAAAATGTTAAAAATGTTTATGTCAAGGCCATGCTCTCCTGTATCTACTTTTTTCGCGATATTAATATTTTACTTTTTAAACAAGAGCAGATATGAAAAAAATGTCTGGCAGTTTTGTTTAAAATGGTCTTATCCATGTTTGCTTATTTTTTCAAAGCAAATACTGTGATTTTAGCTAATTATGCAATTAACAAAATTATTGTTAATTGAGTTTTTAGTTGAGCGAGTGCTTAACATCGAGGTCTTTAGCTCTAGAGAGTGGCGATATGATGTGAGTATGAAGCAGCGCCGGAATGAATGGGCGGGGGAAACGGGAGATCCCCGAGAAAACCTGCCGACCAGCGGCATCATCCGGCACGATTCCCACATGCGAAAATCCGGGGACCGACCCCGCCTGGAATCAATCCCTGATCGCCTTGGTGGGAGGCGAGAGGTCTGACCCCTCGGCCACCGTGGCCCCCAATTTTTAGTTGAAACATATGATTTCGTGTCTTGAAAAAAATTGCTGTTGCTGCAAATGCTATTTTTAACAAAACTGCTAAACCAATTTGTTATATATCCTCTTGTTTAAGCTTTAAAAATTAACTATGGCAAAACATTAGAAACAGGTGCACAAGGACTTAATAAAAAGAACAAACCTATCAATAATTATTTATTTCATTATCTATTTAATTTGTACAGTTTTCAAGGTTGGTTGAAGGTGTCTACTCCTTTTATTTATGCAAGAAGCTTGATCAAAGAAGTTGCAGTCCACTACTACTCCTATCTGACAGTTTCATTCAAGTAGTATGGCGTGTGGCGATCAAGAATCGTTAACTGGTGTCGTGAAACATGCTCATAAATAACCATTACAAAGTGGTGAAAAGACAATTGTTCTGAGTGTTTTAAATATCTTTGTCAGCAACATCAGACATTGCCTGTGAAGGAATTAATTGTTTTGGCAGCTGAGATGGCATGTGTGTGTGCATTGCCAGTATGTTCAGTGCACAAAGGGAATTCCAGGAAAAAGGAAAATTGTTGACACCTGGAAATACGAGAAAATGTGGAAAAACTCTCCTCTGTAAGTGTTACTAGTTTGTTAAAAATTGGTGTGGGTAATACAATTCACACATATTTCTTGAGTAACAAAGCCTCAACTATGTATAAATAAAATGCTTGCTGTTATAAATGCTCATGAGGATTTGCCAGAAAAGTGTCTAGAAACATTAAGTACCGTATTATAAGTTATGTAATACATGAGTGATTTGTGTTGGTCTGTCGTAATAAGATTAACTTGTAGCCACCCATAAACGTAGTTCTGGCGGCAACCAATCGCTGGCTTTCGCAGCGGAATAATATTGACTTTGTTTGTTTACGTCGTACTAAAGAGAGCGTAAAAGCACTGTAGCAATCTTTTTGACAACAATTTTGCATTACCAACATGCGTATTTATCCGTAAGTGGCATCAAGTTCTGTAGCACCCGCAACATCTGCCATACTTCCTAGATGTTGCCAGCAGGTGTCCTCATGGGTAATTAAAGTACCTTCCAGTGGTCATTCTTAGAATTACAATTTGAATTTGCATGCAAATTCAGTATACAGGATTTTTAAACCCAATCTTTTTATAAACTTTTCATAATAGTATGTTAATCCTATAAAATGTAGGTCCTTGTTATAATTACTTTATATATTTGATCAGTGTGCTTCTTTCTTCAACTGTCCAATCACATTCTGTTTCTAAAATAAATTTTAAGTGTTGGAAGATTAACTAAAATAATGCAGAATAAATTAGTTCATTGAATACTGTATATACATACCAATGGTCAAATTTACAAATACAGTAATCCCTAGAGTTATGAAAGGGTTATGTTCTCCAGTCAGTTTCATAATTAAATTTTTTGTAAGTAAGATTGTGGGTTAGGTACCTAAGGAACTTTGCAAGAAACTAATATATTTAAATATGTAATGTTTATGTATTAAGGATGTACAGTATTTGTGCATGGTTTTTGAGGGAGGGAGGTAGAGGAAGGATGCAAACACTGGCTCCCTGGGTCAGGCGCCAGTCGTGTATGGTATTGCAGGATAGGTGGGGAGTGCTAGGCTGATCCTGGCCCGAAGGCCGAGCTGCCTACGACTCTGCTAACTAGAGCGAAGTGCCCTCCTTATATACCCCGGAGGGCCTGAAATGTACCTATTGGCAAAATGGCAGACCAGCTGCTCTAGCTAGGTTGTCTGCACCTGCAGGCGTGCCACTACCGCACTCTTGTGGCACAAAATTGCTCTAGAACATGAATAAACTTCCTAACTTACTTAATAAGCATGCATGTTGCCATTTAAAGCCTGTAATTAATGCACAAGAATATTTATATTTCTGTTAAACACATTTTTAAGCAAATGTACCACAATTCATATTTACGTGCATATTTTCAGTGATCATTGTTTGGTGCATATTACAGTGTCAGTGCATGTCATTGGCTCAACTGGTCAGACACTCAGCCATGATTGTAAATAAATCCTCTTACAAGATTTACACAACTCGCAGGAAGCAATTATACTTTAAAAATATACATTGGATAAATGCTTGGACATAAGTAAACACTTGTTTACAAATAAATGCTACAACATCTCAATCTTATATTCCTACTAACATATTACTTGGACGTAAAAATAAACAGCAACACTGTGACCGGCAAAGTAAGGGCTATTGCTAGTGTGCGTAGGCTTAGGTAAATGGTAAATTGCAAAAATATGGGGTGAGCATGATATATTCCTGTCACGGACACTGAGACATCTGCTCCCTCATATTACAAACTTGTTCTTTTCTCTACACCTAACTGTTTCTGTGTAAGCTCTGCAGAATGAATTTAAAGTAAACAACTGTGCCTAGACAACAGTTAAATAAGTGATGCAGTGTGGACTTGTTGAGCATGTTGTTTTGGAAATAAAAAGTGGAGTGCAAGTGGTAATGAATGTTTACTAGTTAATTATCCACATGCATGTGGGGTGCAGGTGTTACTTGGGGGCTGGTGGTACATTGGTAAATACGGTAATCGCTACTTGTAATATTCTTCGGTTCTTTTCGACTTGTCTATTTTACGACGGGCTGTTACTCGCAGGTCTAGTGTAAATTAAATTACGTTCTAGATTTTATTTTTAACTATGACAATTAGGTAAATACTCATACTTAAGCAATTTTGGCACTCAATACGTAATTAGAGTTTTCAAATAAATTAAGCTGGAAGCTGAAATTTTGTGTTAACTATTTTCAGTTTTTTTTTTTTTTTTCTGTGGTAATAAGTAACAGTAGGAACCTAGGCCTAGGTGAAAATAATCCAGGTCGAAAAATTGCAGAATACATTAGGATAGCGCTTGCATGCCAAAATGTTACTTAATAACGACTTCTCAAATGTAATGTAATACATATTTCCTATTTGATTTTTGTTTTAAGCCATTACTGCATTGTGGCAATTATTTTCTTATTACTATTGGCCTATTGTTAAATGAAAGGCTAGTGTATTAAAAATATAATGAAAATTTTTTTGCAATAACAATTTCCATTATGTAGACCGACCCAAACCCGAAGCATTTTGCTATTACCCGACCCAATCCGGCTTAAATATTCTCTACCCAAAGACCTCAATTATATACAGTATTAACATTTACAATTCCTAGATTTTCCTACTTAAAATATATACTCTTTTCATATAAAGTTAATTTTTCAGCTATGAAATGCTTTCAGGTAATTTTTCTTTGAATCTGCTTACCATACATTATTTGACTCGCAGAAAAAATTCCTTGTTAAAAAAATTCATTTGCCAAAATATAGTTTTTTTAAAAATGTTTTCATGGATGCTCCTTAAATAGGGATCGTGTTTGACAAAATAAAACACACACTAACAACGTAGACATAAGTAAACTGTAAGGAACATAAAAGAAAAAAAAAATATATGACTTTTTACTTTTGTGTTAGCCACACAAATATTTAATTCCATAGAAATCTGTATCGGTGGGTGACATTTTTATACATTGATTGACATGGAATGACCCAATATCCAATCATTGACTAGTAGCAGAGTTGCTGTTTTGTACAAAAGACTTTCAAACAAGTTGGTGCAAAAAACTTTTTGTAAAAATCAGTGTTCCTAGCCATAGTGGTACAAATGATGCTTTTAAGCAGTTAATTATTGAAAAACTGGACAAATGATTGTTATACTAAGTACATCAAGTTTCAAGCAGCTCTATTCTACATGTGTGATGTGTATTTTTGTTGCAGGAAATCCACCGACAGAAAGTGGAGTACTTAAGTCGTATTCCAGAAGAACCATCCTCTGATGACCCTAATGCTGTGCACATTGTTATAAAACTACCGAATGGTTTGCGTCTTGAGCGAAGATTTCTGCAAACTGATTCACTGGAGGTTAGTCAGTCATTTTATATATTTTGAATTGTGTCCCAACAGAATAGAACCCTTAATTAAATTCAGGAATAACTAAAATTTTGATTTAATGAAAAGATTTTAGAAGTAGTTTATAAAAGTTACAGAAATTTATTAACAATTTAATATTGCTAGCAGGGGAGTTTAATTTATGTAAATGTATTAAAAATATTTTTACTGTGTGGTGGTGTACACATATTTCTCTGTGGATACGTAAGTTTAAACAATCCGCCAAAAAAAAAAATCCATGGGAAACACTGGCTGCTGTAGTGATTTGGAATTGAACATGCACAGCAGTGCACATATTAATAACTATAGATTTCATGTAACCCAAAATCTCTTTTTTATGCTGCACAGCCTCAAACATTGTACGGCATCCAGTTATACCAAACTGATTGTGTCCATATTAAATCACTTTCAGCTTTAATACGAAATTAAATTCCAGTGTGTACGTATGAATGTCATTACAAATGTCCATTCTGCTGCAGAACTCTGAGCAGTACCGTGTTACTTGACACAATACTTATACTATTATTTTTTTCTTGCAACTGCTCCCTTTTACCTTTATATTTGGATAATTTTTGCAGTATGCGCAGTTGGTTTGTAACATAATTACTGTGGAGTTAATTACAGTTGGTGGTCTATCCATTGTTTCTCATGTGACTGACATAATGTTTCAATGCATGTGGTCTTGAAATGCTGTAAAATAAGGAAGTGGGCCCCAGAATGTGTTCCATGGGTGCAGATATTTAAATCCACTAGGTTTCAATACAAAGAGAATTCACTGTATTGTTCTTTCGGTAAGAAAGTAATGTTTTTCCAACAGTAAAAAGTGTCAGTAATACAGTGAATAAATCTATCTCTATATATAAAAGGAAGTGCCCCACTCACTGACTGACTGACTGACTCATTCATTCATTCATTCATTCATTCATCCATCATCAACGCTCAGCCCATACCGCTGGACCTAGAAACGTGAAATTTTAAGGGAAGTTTCCCCTTGTGGCGTAGGCGCGCACTAAGAAAGGAAATTTTGAAATTCGGCTATTAAGGTGGTGAAACGGAGTGAAATGTATTTTTTGCAATCTTTGATATTTCTCGAACCCGACAGGCTATCGTCGTCATATTCATTTCGTTAGGTCGCAAATACAAATGTCTAGAAACAAATTTCAGGATTTTTCGAAATTTTTGTATTAAGGAGGTGAAAAGCAGTTTAATTCGTTTACAGTAAATCCTCTCTTCCTCTTAAACCATCTGAGATATCAAAGTGATTTTTTCTTTAAAATGAAGCTTACGCAAATACCTAAAAATTAATTTCAGGATTTTTCAAAATTCGTCCTTGAAAGCCTATAAAAAAATAAAACGTGTTTAAGAATAATCTTTTGTAACACCTGAAATAGTTCAAAATTTGTTTCCTTTTTATTTCTTGCTTATAGTTAAACCTCTTTGGACTATAGCCTGTACATGCAAAATAACTCTCATGGCCTGTCTTGAATAATTTGTAGTTAAGTCTGTGGAGTTGCGGGGGGGATATGTTATTTAATTAGGCTAATTTAATTTCATATGTACTAATTTAGTTGCAGCTGGACGCAAAACATATACAGTAAAACTCTGTTAAGAAGTTCCCACTTAAAAAGTTTTCCCCTATAATAAGTTTGAATTATGTTTACCACTTCCATTACTACAATAGTAAATGTACCCTTTTAAGAAGTTTTTCCCTGTTAATAAGTTCAAATTTTTCAGTCCCTTCAGAAACTTCTTAACAGAGTTTTACTGTATTCAGGCTTTTTTTAAAATTCGGATTTGGAAGAGGGTTAAAGAGGAAAATTTAATTTTTTAATATGGTCTACATAGCTATAGAACCCGACGGGCTATTACAGAGATTTCGACGTCAATTTGTTATGTATACGAATGGTAAAATAATTATTTCACACCCTTTAAGGGTGAAAAATATAAACTTTAAGGGGACTTCCTAGCAGTCCATGAAATACGTTGCAGAGGGTTAGAGTAATCTATAAACAGTGAACCCTCGATAACTCGGACTAAAAGGGGGGAGAAGCTGTCCGAGTTACGATTTGTCCGTGTTATCGGAGGGCTTCCAGGGGGAGGAAGGGTAATCAGTCATTAATCACAAGAAACGTGAGGAAACCAGTACGCTATCATTTCTACAAGCAAAAGAAGCGGCAATATCTACTGCTTTGTACGTATCAATTTACAGGAGGTGGTAGTGGGGAAATTATCGCTGTAATGGGAGAACTATAAAAGAAAGAATGTCAAACAGCCTGGGACTGCAAATTCTTTTGAATTTTTTTTTTATGCTACTTCTGGCTGATCATTTTTTTATCTGTACTAGAAGCTGGCACCAAGGCACTCTTCGACCATATAAAAGTTCTCACCCCCTTCTCTCATCTGGCTGACGACAGTCTGTGCGTGCGCGTGTGTGTGAGATAAGCTAGGGTGGTAGAGCGCGAGCGGAAGTAGTCAAGGTCAACCGGTACAGTCTCAACAGCAATAAAAACACAGCACGTGACCACACGCAACTCACGAGAAGTTTATGTGAAAAATTGCTCTACGTCAGCATGTCACAGTGTGCAGCCAGCTGCTAGTTTCCTACGAGAAATTGTTTTTTTTTCCAGGGCCTCTTCGCTAGAATACGAGGCCAGGAGAAACGTAAATCTCAGTCTACCTTTCCTCCTTTTTTTTTTTGTTTAGTTGAAGTTTACGGCCGTGGTTGAAGTGATAATGTGCGCTTGTAGGCCTCCCTTCATACTATCTTACCTTGGCTGCATCGTCATAGATCAGTGACGTCTTTACACACTCTTTACACTTAAAATAAATTTTACAGATACCATCAACATTAACAGGAACTCAATAAAAGCCTATTCATTTTAACCATTTAACTTTTTCAAAAGCGAGGTCCTCTAGAATGTGCGACCCGGGGCAAAAGCCTCTTTCTGCCCCCTCGCCTTTTTTTTTATAATTTATTAAGCCCTGTTTTTTTTTTTTTTTTTTTTTTTTTTTTTTTTTTTTTCCTTTTTTTTTTTTTTTTTTTTTTTTTTTTTCCGATATTGCGCCGGCCTCTAGCCTAGTGGATTAGGCGCCAGTTTACGGTGCGAGAGGCTCTGGGTTCGAATCCTTGCTCGGGCATGGATGTTGTGTTGTTCTTTCACCTCACTTCTCCCTCATCGGCTTGTAAGACGTCGTTAAAGGGCCGTAAAACCCTCTCACCACCTTGCCTACATTGCAATGCAAACCAATGGCTTTTAATTTTTTTATTAGATGTCCGGAACAAATAGTTTTGCAATCTTGAATTTATCACACATACGAGAACAAAATAAATTCCCTTTTAGGTGCCATTGTGACCTGTAGTTACCGTCCAATTCACTAGCATCATACTGAAGTGTTTATTTATGACGCACATACGTGAATGGATCGTGCGCGCGGTGAAGAGGGAGGAAAGGTAAAGAAGCGAGGTCTGCCTGCTGAGTTGCCATCTCCACTCGCGCGCTTGCTGAGTTGCATCTCTACTCGCGCACCTCGCTAGCAACATTTAACCACACGGAACTTGCCAGATATTTTACGGTGGGATTATTAAAGACTACGTAGTGATGAGCAACGGCTTTTAAAGCTTAGTACTGTTTTTTAAATAAAACGTGATGGATTTAAATGAGGCAGACACAATTTTCTTATGATTTTTGACCAAAAAAAAATTTAATTAAAATTAATTTTGTTTTTTGAAATTCTGTCCGAGTTATCCGAAGTCCGGGACGTCGAGGTCCGAGTTATCGAATGTTCACTGTATATAAAAATGTTATGTTGGCTTGTGTACGCTTCAAAAACTCAAAAAGTTCTGCACTGTTCGAGCTGAAATTTTAGCATGATATATAATCCGCATCAAGGATTGTTTTTATATAATTTGCGACCGCGAAAAAAAAAGCGAGGGAAACACTCGCTGACAGCTCAGGTATTGTATAAAGTTTGGGATGTGGGAGGGGGGTGGTGTTATGGGTTCGTATCCTGTGCAAGACTTTGCGATGGGAATTACATGACATCATACAAGCGTATTGCGCGCGCTCTTTACACTGTTATTGAGTACGCTAGCTGTTAAATGCCGGGCAGCTGTTTTGCGGTGGAAGCCGCAGCCGGGCAGCTGTTTTATAGAGAAATAAATATGAATTAAAAAAAAAGAAGTTCTGCAATTAAAGTACACTTAGCGCAGTGGACTGGACAAATCTGTTTGTATTTGATGTTTTAAAGATAAACAGTGAATATAGTATAATAAAGAATATAGTATCACTAAAAGTTAGTTACTCTTTTCTATAGTACACGCGGGCGAAGTCGCAACGGGACAGCTAGTTATTTATAAAACAAAGTTCCTAAGTTAAACTTTTATATTGTAATAATAAGATTCTAAAAAGAAACTGTTAAAAATGTTTTCTCAATTTTATTTATTCGGAAGATTTTTGCAATCTCAAGTATTAAGAACCTATCAATATTAAACATCCTAATTCATAAACTGTTAAATTTAAAACAAAATGCATAAAAAATCTGTAAATGATGATTTATATAGAAGTAGTCCTCCTTAGTACGTACACTAAAACTTTCAGTAGTTTAATTTTTATTTTTTGAAGGGTTTGACACTATGATAGCATGAAAAACATGAGAGAATGTTGAATGCTGAACACATGAAACGTGTACACTTTGGCTTGAAGCCCTTGACACTGCAATTTAGTATATTTTTCTGTTTCCAGACTTGAGGCATTTTTGCCATGGGGATAGTGCTTGATGTCATGTAGTAACCTAGTACTAGCTTTGTCATGTACTGGTGGTCGGGTAACAGGTGAGATACTTGAACTACAGTCACTAGAGCTGTCAAGAGTCATCAAGCAGCTGATGGCTTTCTTTTTCGACAGAAGTGGTCATGATTTCAATGCACTTGAACAGAAAATAAACAAACTTCAGCTTTATGTCAACATATTCCTTCGTCACACCAAATGTGTTCTACGAAGCCATCAGGAACAAATGGGATACGTACTACTTTTTGGTCCACTTTGTTATTTTGCAGGCCATCTGGTAGTATTTTATCATTTGGTCCACATGGTCGACACCTTTAATGTAAGCATCGTAGCCGACGACAATATCAGGTTTCTGGCACTCTGTCCCATGGGGCCACGGCTCAGACCTCTTGCCTCCGACCAAAGCGATCCGGGTTTGGTTCCCGGCGTGTTTGATCCCCGAATTTTCGCATGTGGGAATCATGCCGGACGATGCTATTGGTCGGCAGGTTTTCTCGGAGATATCCCTTTTCCCCTGCCCTTTCATTCTGGCACCGCTCCATGCTCATCTCGTGTCACCCTTCACCAGCGCTGATGACCTCATTGTTAAGCGCTGACCAAAATCTCTCTCACTCACTCTGTCCCGTCTTCCCTTGGTTGTATTTTTATATTTACTGTATCGAGTACACTTTTGTCTGCTACGATAGTTATAAATATATATATATATATATATATTTTTTTTTTTAACGCGTGCTGGCAAGGAAGACTGACACAAAATAATATATAATTAAGGCTGATGCCTATTACTGCTCATGTAGAGCTAACATTACAAGGTAAATATTGTTACGTTTGATTTTTATGAGACCCTAATTTTCTATACAAATTTCCGATCATTTCGAAATTTCATAATTTTTCGTGTTGCCTTCGCTTTGGTTCTGCACTATTAGATCATAAAGCTGTATAGGCCTCGTTTAAGTCTCAAGTAGTAGACTATCAAAAAACTTTTCTTTGTGGCAGAGCCTACCTTCGAAATATCAGTGTTATCGTAGTCATGCATCTCATACTTGAAAAAACTTGTTAACGTATTTATTGTAGACTACATAGCAAAAATTTGCGCTCTCACACCCTAAACAGAAATAATATATCAATAAAAAGCATAAGTAATAAACATGGGTAGGCATAATTGCCCAGATCAGTTTTAAATAATTTTGTTGATTAACACCTATTATTAAACAATTAATTATTGACCGGAAAATATATAGGCGTAGGTCTTTTGGCCTTTTCTTTTGGTAATATTTGGCCTACATTTTTGCAGCTGACAGTCACGAAATCTCACGTGGACCTGATATTAACCACTTACTTGCTAAAAAACCCATTATATGCTGACTTTTTCGTACAAAAAGAATTTATTGAGTCGGCGCCTTGGAAAAGCATGTTTACATATAGGACTACAAAAGAACCGTGTTTACCCATAAATTCTGTTAAAATAAAATTTAGGTGACAATTTTTTATTTTATGTAGCTTTTTTCTCCTGTACGGATTACTTAGCGACTGTTTTTGTAGACATGCCAGCTGAAGTTCCCTGTCTTCTGAAACACGTCTTAATATCTCGTCATTGGCGATCACAGACTGGGTATTTTAATCCCTGCATTGCAATATATTACAATTACATATATGCACAAAATATTAAATTACATCCTTACAAAAATCACAAAAGCACACGAACACACGAGAAGCTCAAACCCTCGCAAATGGATGCCCTTTGTTTTGGTTTCTGGACGTCATAATATCCTATTGGGGATTACAGGCTGGGTTTTATAATCCAGACATTACAATATGTTAAATAGGTATATGCACGGACTATTAAAGTAACAAGAATCTCAAACACACATGAACGCTGTCACTTTTTCACGCTTGCAAATGGCAGTGCTTTGTTTTGATCAAATGATAACGATATGGTGGTGTTGATGGTGGTCATGGTCGTGGCGGTGGTGGTGAATTATAGAATTAGTAAAACCATTAAATTAAATGTACTTAAAGAAAATCATATTTCAGGTGTGTTCAGTTATGTGGCAATTATAAAGAAACATAGTAGCTGTTTTCAACATTTTAAAAAGTACTTAATTAAACTTGCAAAAATAGTACCACTATAAAATACCCTAATAACGACATGCTATTGTGACCAAAGGTGTTAATTTTCTTGTACCTTTCACGCCAACCTCTTAAGTTTACGAAAATCTGTTTACATACCACTAAGAAGCCCAGTTTAACATGTTATTGTGACCTTGATAGGGGTCCTTTCACATTTGTGACACACTTCTAGCACAGGGATCTGGTGGTACACTGACTCACATTCCCCTGCCTCTCAGCTGCACCAACGGTGCGGTGCAGCAAGGGTTTTCTCTGGATAGTTGTGCAGCACCACAGAGGGGCTTATGTGGAGGGAAGGCTTGGGCATGCATGAAAACTAATGAGTTATTTTATTTCCATTACAGGTAGTGTACTACTACGTGTTCTGTCACCCAGAATCACCAGATTTGTTTGAGATAGTGACAAGCTTTCCTAAGAAAGTTCTTCCGTGTTTACCGTCGAAGGACAGTGAAGTAGTTCAGACTCTGGCTGAAGCTGGTCTCAAGCGAAGGGAAGTGCTTTTTGTTTATGATCTTGAAGCGTGATAAACAGTTATTTGATTGTCTACTGTTTCCACTTGTTTTACTGATTTCGTAAAATGAAATGGTTCAGGCTTGGTTGCATTAACAATGTTGGAAGTTGGCAAATTTTTTTTGGGTTTGGAAGGACCAACTATAAATACATTTATCACATCTGTAAATACAGTTCTGTAGCTGTGATTAATGCTTAAGTTGACAGTTTATAATTTATTTTTGCATTGGTTACATTTGTGCTGTTCGTATTCTATTTTAGTGATGGCAAGGATTTTTTGTTTGTAAATGTTGGTTGAAATATATATGTACATACCTATGTAATACGCTAGGAAGTGATATATAATTAATTAAATTTTAGTCTTGTCATCCTGAAGTTTTTTATGCCCCTGCGATAGTTTCGCCGTTGGCCTCCTTGAACATTAGCAAATGTTTGTTGGTCTAGTTGTGGGAGAATAACTTGAAAAAGTTGTTGATTAGTAATATTAATTATTTTAGCACTGCAAAATATGTATGGTTTTTACACGTCAGTCTTCTCCACTTTTGTTCCGGTGGCTTAAACAACTTGAGTACCAGGACGGACAGTGTAATCTCTGAATAACCTTTTTTTACTCATCTGTAGTTAAATGAACCCTAAACTGTACGTCCTAAGGAATGTAGATTTAATAACTGCTTACATGTGCATTACCAAGGAAATTACACCATTTAAGAAGTAATTTTTTTTATCACAGTATGTCAAAGTGTTTATGAAAAATTGCCACTTATAGGTAAACGAAGAAAATTTGACTTGCAAAAATTGTGAACAGTTGTTCATAGATTTTTTGTTGGAATTAATATCACACAACAGTTGTGAGTTTGGCTTTTGTGTATGTCATATTTGTTACAAAGTGTTAAAAACTGAAATGATGTGATTGAAAATTGTTGATAATACAGTAAAACCTCTTTATAACAACCATTTATATAACAGCCACCTCTCTATAACAATTCTTTCCTCAAGAACCATGGGGTTTTAAAATAGGGGTTTTGCTGTATATTTAAACCTCTTTATAAAGACCCTATTCTAGGGAACCGTGAGGGGTCTTTATAGAGAGGTTTTACTGTATACTTGCAGAATGTTTTAATAATTGTTTGATATTATGCTAACTAAATGCTACTCACTATTTAGTGTTGAACCTTCTAGTTGTGTTGAACTGTTCCATAGGCCTAGTTAAGTGCAGAAGAAATGTTATATTGGTATGGTAATATCCTTTTAATATGTTTAATAGGTTTCAACTTTGCAGATTTCTTGCTTGATGAGCTTAAAAAAGTTTTCTCATGTTATGTTTCTAGTCTAGAACTTGACCCTTTCAAGGTGTTGTCCTACTTAATGTATCAAAATGTTAATCTTTTCAAGAACTTGGTAAGAGAGGTAACCTGTGTTTTACTCTTGCAGTAAAATCGTGAAACACTTTGTAGTTGTTAAAACCTATTAGAGTAGGCTAACATATTTATAAATACCTATATTTTGTAAATGAAAATTATCACGGTATTTGAAAATTGCATTGTTTCATTTCAAGTTCTCTAAAATTAAGTTACTTTTGTCGAGTGATATTTTTCTTTAGACTATAAAAATTATAAATTTCATTCCTAAAACTTTGAAAATATATTGTGTAAAAATTAATGTTCTTAAGACTTCTACATGAAGGAAAGTTTTTGTGTGAAATTATGAAAGTTGGCAATATGTGAAACATTACGAGAAGCATTAAATTAAATTTTATGTGGCAAAAATAAGTTTTGTCATGGTGTCTTTCTCATGAATCAGTCTCTGTTCAGTGTCCACAGTTTTGTACAGTCACCTCCTGATTACCCACTTCAACAGAGGAGAACAATGTACCGTATCCAATAAAACAATATACTGCAAAATGTAATTTAAAATTGTAGATGATCAGCAAACCAAATAACATAATGAAATTTAGGCATAACCCTTGTAAATTCACCACACTCTTAAAGTTGTCTATAGTCGTCAACTTGAGGCTGTAATATTTCTAATATCAAAATCCTTGTGTTAAATTCAGGTTATACTCCCTGTACTCTGAAAGTGAAGAGTTCACTGTGGTTTGTATTTCAAAATTAATTTTTTAGGCACAGAGTTGATACTGGAGTTCACTTTATCGGTATATTCTGCATTGCAACAAAGTCACCATAATGTAGGATCTGCTGAGGTGATCAGTACCCTCATCTGTTTAGTTTATTTGTTGCTAGTAAAAGTTACCTCCAGTGTAAAAAAAAATTAATTTTGTCTCATCTCATAGTCTACTAATACTGAAGAACAGTAGGTACTTTTCACTTCTCAAATATTGAATTTTCTTGTGATTTTCCATAGTTTTGTTTTCATGGTTTATCATTGCACCTGTTACCTGTTTCAAGATTGTCACTGGACGTGATATGCAAAGCAGCTTGTGAAGTATGGCTTCATTTGTTTGTATTATCTGTTATATCTCCTGCTTGAGATTCAATATATGTCCTATGTCTATCATTTAGATATTCACATAGCATTAACTATGGCTTATTATTCTTGTAAAAATTGAATTGTCATGCAACATATGGTTTTAATTTTGAGCCATTACATTATTATCATGAACACTGTAAGTGACAGTAGAGAGCTTAACAGCAAAGTTGGCACCTGAAATTTTTTTGTAAATGATTGAAGATGTATTATGTTTAAAGTTGGTATAATTGAGCATCCTTCCTTATCATTAAAAAGCGTAGTTGTGGTGTACAAGTTTGAATCCAAAGCCGTTATTAATAGTTTACTTCTGCCATCAGTTTTTTTGTTTGTGTATATTGACCTGTGTTTGTATGTAGATGCACATGTGTGTGCATGCATATGCATTAAACCCCAAAACTTCTGAACAAACAATGCCTTATTTCAAACAGATTGACAAATTTCCACTTAAAGAAAAATTTAAGGTTAGAATAACATCGACAGTTTAAGAAGAAAGGAGTTCAGAAGTAAAAAGGCACAAAAATTAAAGGTTTTGCGTAAGATCTCGGCATGTATATTCTAGTTAGACTTTCCTTATCAGCTTTTTTTTCAGCAAATTTTTGGTAAAAAAGATGTACATATCGTAAATATTTGTTTCAACTTGTCTGCTACACCCCGTGCAAGTGGTTGAGGCTAGTCTAGCTGTTCTTTGTTTTCCCCACACATTGCTATCTGTGCTCCCTGTATTGCCCAACAATTAGAAGCCCATCTCATTGTCCTTCTCTTTCCAGTCATCCCATATACAGTAAATATTCTTCCCAACCTAGGGCAGGTTCTACACTGTAACACTCCCTATGCTGTGCATCTTATATCATGTGTAGAAACTCAGATTGTATGAATCAGCTGTTATTGGTTAATTGGGCACTTTTGGAAACAATCTAGTTAAGATGCAAGTGTTTTATTTGAACTCAGATGTTAACTTCTTTTCTGTGAAACTTATACGCTGTGTCAGCTTCATCAGGTAGCGAGTGCCTCAACTCGCTGCCTGATGAAGCTGACCTAACCAGCAAAACGTCACGCACCTGCGCAACAATGTGTTCATCCTTTTGTATAAGTGAAACTATGGAGTACAAAATCAGCCTGTGAGTACCTCAACCTTCTATGCTCTTATTCAGTTGGTTAACCCAGTGGCCAAGGCCTTCTTCACATTCCTTAGTTCATACTTAGAAATGGTAAAAATATAAAAATTACCTGAAAAGGAAATAAATTACCAGGGCTTCAAAAGTGCTCACTTAGCTCCCATGTGCTAATTGCCACAGTCTCTTGGCACACTAAAAGTGACAGTTTTCCTTCTTGGAAGAGTGGTACCGGCCTGGTGATGTATGAAAGTAAAGTAGACTGTCCAAAAATTAAACCCTTATTCCCGCTGCATAGTTGTGTGTTCACTTATATAGGTGTGCCACTCTCCATTCCGGTGATGGGATGGTTCAGTGCGCTACCAGGGTGTGGCAGTGCCGGTGCACTGATCGTAATCCAGGTGGGTGCTAAGGTGTAGGAAGTTGTCTTAAGACTCTTTCACACAATTAAGCAATTCTCATTTCTCTACTAAGAAATTACAATTTTGAACTGCCCTGAAAAACTGAAGCTACAGGTGTCAATTTGTTTTTTGATGTGTTACGTCTGGAAGTTGTATTTTCTTGCATATAATTTATTCAAAACATATATACCTTCATATTAACCTATTGAGAGGTTGATATGAAATGTGCAAAATTGAGAAAATATTAATAGAGCTCAAAATTCTGTTATTGGACAAACTGTTATTATGGTAAGGTTGGAACTAAAACAAGAAATTTAGAAAAAAATTACGTAAACACACTACAAATGCACAGTTAAAGAAAATATGAATGTGATCTTTGAATGATTCTTGCAATGGATTATAAAATGAAACATTATTTTATGTACACCAATGCAAATGATTGTTGCCGAAAATCAGAAAAACCACAATAAAAAAATCAAACAGCCAATACAGGATTTTTTTGTTAAGTTTTATTGTGTGTTTCTTCTGCATCTCTACAGCATTCACTCACAATAACATCCGTAAAAAAACAATTCAGTTTAAAACCCGTAAGCTTCTTAAAACTGTTGGCACGATTTAGTAATTTCATGTTAATAACACTTTTTTTTAATGTGTACTAAAGAGGTTGGTACTTAAAGTGATGTTATGAATACAAGGCTTCTTTTGATGGCTCGGGATGAGAGGCAATCTAGACAAAAGTGTCTGGTGAAATAAAAATTCACTGAAAAGTGAGTAACAGTGAAACATTAAAAAAAAAAAAAAAGACTGGACATTGTGTGTGTATTGTGTTACACATTTACACACACCCATACAGTAAGGAGGAGTGTCTTTGGGAAATTTTTCGCATGTATGGTAGCCCTGAACAAAGAAGTTTACTAGTGATAAATTCTGAATAATTAATATCCACATAATGTTTAATTAATATTTACTTGCAGTTGACAGTAATGGAAAATAGTAATTATCCGAAAGTCTTTCATGCTCTTGGTAAATGTACACACATACTACTGTATACTTACTATACTGTTCTGTCCGTTATTTTATTGTGTATGTTTATATTTTGTTTTTTCTGCTGGTTAGCAATCTGTTTCAAGTTGCTGAATATAAAATCCTTATCTTTCAAACGTGTGTTTATTTGTGCAAAGTTTTGGCAGCCAAATTTTGTTTGAAAAATATTTGCATGTTAGTAACTTGCATTTTCATAATGTATGAGGTTGAAGTACAGTAATTCAGAAATTTAGCATTTAAAAGAAAAAAAACTGTGTAAATAAAATTTTGGTTTTTTGTGCTGCAGTGTTAAATTTTCTAGTACAGTATACCAATTGTGTTGAAGGTCGTGGGTTAACAGAACCCCTCTATGTGCAGTGAAGAATTTTGTATTTTATTCTCTAGTAATGCAATTGTAATACAAGCTCACGTGTTTCTTATGTCTATAAATGTATACCATTATTGTTCCTGTACATTATATGTGTGTGGTGCAAAACAATTTTGAACTTGTGAAAAAGTTGTTGGAACACTTACAATATTTACACAACCAGGAGGAGAAAAACATGATGTAAGTTAAACAGATATTTTTGTGTTGCAATGTTTTCTACGTTAATGGAGTTTTTTATGAGAACTTTGTGTAGCAGTGAATGTGTAAGCCACATTTTTTGTGTTTTAATAAAAAAACATAAAATAATTTTAATGTGTTGTATTTACTCTCTCAAGCCTCTGTGAAAGTGTGTAGGTTTTGGGCTGGTGAAACAAATTACAGCACATAGTGAACCATTTCACCTCCATTAAAGAATGCCAGGAGATAATAATAATAATAATAATGTCTACGTACTTAGAATTGTTTGTCTAGACGCTGTCATTGCCATGTATGTCCCTAGTGTCTTGAGAATTTGAATTTATATCCTGTCGTTTTGTCACCAGCAGCTTCATGTGACATACGGTACCTTCGAAACTCACGGTTCGCCAGTACAGAGTGCGTCCTCTGTGCCATACAGCCGACCTTTTTCCATCAGTTCACCTTTACATGTCCACATTTTCCAGACCTCATCGAAAACAAAACCTACTTACATAGGTACAGTTACAATTAATTAAATTATCTTAAATGTTACAGTTTTTACACATGTCGATAAATATTTATGTTGTATACATATAATCATAATTATTGGTGCATTTAATTTGTATCCAATACACATTTACTAATACATAAATCTCTAATGTTGTGATCCCGCCCTGCTGTGTCGTACCTATGTTTGCTGCTTTTCCAACCAGTCGTGCTATTACATATGTTTAAATTAAAGCTAACTGTGGTCCTCTTAATGTTTGTTGATCAAATCTAAAATTGTGTGGCATGAGCATATATGTGTACAACCATGACATTGCACTTCAAAATTTAAAATGAATTGATATTTTCATACAACATGACCTAGTTTGATATAATCTTATTTGCATTATCTCTCTTTTTTAAAATTTGGCATGCTAATAGCATTCTTATGTCAAAGTACCTTACATTCAACAATGTGATTCAGCAAGAGAAAACATGTATGTAGTGAAACATAATATTACCGTAAGTACTGGGTTTGGTGTGGATGGTTATAGGTCTGTGCGCTTCAGACCAGCTTCTTGGTTCCACTCAAGCACGTTGATCGCAGATAGCTTGTTTGTTGTGCATTTGTGTATGTGATTTCTGTGACTGATTTGTGTGTGTGTGATGTCTGTGTGTATGTGTTTTTTGTAGCTGGGGCGTGGTTGGTACTCCACTCAGGTGCGATGAAGGGGAACCTAGCTAAAAGTGACAGCTGTCGGAGATTACCACTTCTCCAAATTTCTTTTACAGCATAGACTTCCAAAGCAAACAAATGGTCATAGAAATGCTTTTCCAATTCTTGACTGCAGCATCACCCTGAGAATGCCACTTCTCAGGATTTGTTGAACATTGACTGTTGCGAATGCCCTCCTGCTGCAGCCATCATCCCTTGGTTTGTCAAGAGATGTGAGAAAGGTGGGTGTTCCATTCTGCAAATTGCTTCCTTGTTACTGGTCATTAACATTGCTGTGGGCTGTTTGTTGTAACATGAGCACTTTTTAAGGCCCTTGAAAATTTTTATGTTCATAAATTGTATAGCTTCCTACTACATTTAATTGGAAACAGTGTCGTGCTACCAATAAACACTCCTCATATGTTTCATTGCTCTCAAAAGCCAACATCTGAAGTTGCTATGTTTATTAGCAGCTAGTGCCTGGTGGGATAGCTTAAAAAATGCTCACTGTCATGAACAGTCTATGGTTTGGTGAAAGTGCCCAACACATTTCATTTGAGGCAAGATAAAAATGAATACGTCAAACTCCCGATTTTTTGTGATGGCGTCGGCCTACGTACAGATAATCTGGAAACGTGGATAGTCAGAAAATAGCCTATTTGCCTGTACAATACAGTTTAAAAATGTAATTTATTTATAATTCACTCAAACACTGTACCAACTTGTAGTTTTGCTTAAAATACTGTATTTACTCATCTCTAGCGCACGCTTTTCCCCCAAACAAATAAAAATATATCTTGGAAAGCATGTTAAATATGAGAGAAAATTATGTTGAAATCTCCTGTTTATTTACGTTTCAAAAAGAGTTTTTTTTTACAATGTTAAAAATGCTGTACCGACAATCTGAGAACCGGTTAATTGGTGCATATATAATCAGTAGTTTACTATACTTACAAATACAGTGAAGCCTTGTTAATGCAAATTTCGTTAATACAAGGTTTTCATTCATTAAAAGTTATTTTCTGTGCTCTTCCTGTCAGAGAGGGAATTTTGTGGTAATAAGAATGTTTGATAAAAATGTTGTTACTGTACTGTGTCTCAGTGTGATATCTAGCCCACTGGTAAAAATAAGTTATGCTGGTGAAGATAATGTCTTGTATTTCATTACAGTTTTTTTATGTGATGTTTGTCTGAAACAACTGTTCATACAAACCTCAATACCAAAAACTTAAAAATTAAGTCTTTAGGTTTAGGTTTGCATTGAAGAGTTTTCTCTTGAAACAGACCACTAGATTACCAAGTACATCTTGTGAGTAATAAATTATTAGTACGAGTACTCTACTTACAGCAGGTATTTAGTGACTTGGCGGGAAGAGGCCACTTAGTAAGCCTAGTCTAGGCTTACTAATTACATAATAATATACAATACGGTGCACGAATACTGACATAGTAGTACTCGTTGACAGAACACATTTTCCACAAAAGCGCTGAGGCTTGCGACGTTTCGTCGGCCGGGCTGGCTTCTTCAGGAGGCAAGTGGAGGCACTCGTAGTAGATAGTTGTTGGTGAAACACACATTATTGTACAGAAGCAGGGAGTGTGTTGCCTCTCTAACTATAACTTCAAATGCTGGCACACTGCACTGTTATATTCAGTACATCAGTAACTAGGGGACAGAAGGGATAGGAAGATGAGCTAGGATGTGACAGGAAACTCACATGTGTTGTATT
>PNEQ01001614.1:23666-55649 GCA_003012365.1 Medauroidea extradentata | reverse complement strand
TTGGACACTTCTGTCGCCCCAACGGTCCCCGAAAGGGGCATAACACCCCCCTATTGGAGGCGTGGGGTTAGTTTCTACTCCATCATTCACCCCCATGTGCAACCTCCATGCCCCACCAACACTCCAAAGATAGGCACCGGAGCAGGTTG
Organism: Medauroidea extradentata; assembly: GCA_003012365.1. NCBI lineage: Eukaryota > Metazoa > Arthropoda > Insecta > Phasmatodea > Phasmatidae > Medauroidea > Medauroidea extradentata. The sequence goes on along the minus strand of PNEQ01001614.1, from coordinate 55,500 downwards.
CCCCGAGCGGCCCGACAGGCGAGGCGCCTCCAACGGGAGACACGAGAGATTGCTCGCAGCAGGAGCCCTATCTCTTCACCTGACCCGAACCATAGTCCCTCCAAAACCACGGAGGCACCAGAGACAACAGTGAGAAACCCCTTTACCGCCGCCAGGCAGCAGGAACGTGACGCAGCAGCCCGGCAACGTAGAGAGCAGCGGGAGCAGGCAGAGGCTCATGAGAGATGGGCCTTCCCCGATTTTGATCGGTGGGAAGAGTCTCACCAACGACCCCACCATCCCACCTCTACCGCGCTCATTGTTGAGACCCTTAGTAGGTGGCCAAGTGAACTTATTGAAATAGACCTAGCGGTCCACCTCATTGTCGTACCCCGGGCACTATCCACCGAGGCGGTGTCAACAATGGCTAGCAGGCAACAATGGTTAGCCAAGCAGGACGAGCGCAGGAAGGGCTCGACCGCACCAGGGGTGGCAGCTTAGGTAGGAACGTAATTGTTGAGACCCCGGTGCAACACTGTAACTGAATCAGTATCTGCAAATTATTTTTCCTCGTAGTCAGTGATCAGTAGTCATGTCAATGCGCTACTAGTGATTATTGTGTCTGTGTAGCTGGGTTTGTTGTGTGGATTGTTTTTTTTCTTCTTGTGTCTTACTTAAATCTTTATTTTACCGGCAGGATGTGCAGTTATGTCATTTAGATGTGTGGGATCAGGCATGGAACAAGCATCGTGAAGTGAAGAACATCAGTTGTAGTACACAGTATTCAGTGAATTCACTGAAGAAGAAGGTATGTGTTAACTCTGCCTTCCTACATGTATCTTTTTGTTAGTTTGTTATATTCAATTGCTTTGTCATTGTTACTTTATTGTCAAAGAATCAGTAACATTTGTAATTTGTAATATTTCTTAGATTATTGCAGATTCAAAGATTTTATGAAAAGTTATTTTAAATTGTGAAAATAAGGGAGCTATTAACCTTACCTTGTAATGTGCACTTTTTCTGAATGAAGAAATCATAATTATGTAACATTTAAGGTAATATAAAATGGAACACTATAACAGGGTATAGTTCGTCTCATTGTAACAAACCCCAAATACTGTAATAGAATGGAACCTCGTTGCATCGTTCCCGTTTCTTTCGTTTTCCTGGATCCATCGATCGTTTTTCACGGTCCCGACAAATTACCTATTTAAATAATGTTAAATAAACCCACATGGATCGTTAATATATTCATAAATTTCCTGCATCGTCCGTTCAGACATTTTCGCCAACAACAAAAAGAAAAGTTAACTTACATTTTACGTTTTCATACCATGCTCGTATACACTTCTTGAAACAAACAGGTGTAAACAACGTATCATAACCGCACAAGACAAACATTTACCGTTGTCAAAAATACGGACGAACGTAATATTTTTGGTTTGGTTTGACTATAAATTTCATCGTTATTGTTTAAAATATGTTTGGAAATCGTTCATCTTATTTTAAGAAACGTTTTACGTACTGTAGGTTGTGTGTGTGCAAACACAAACATTGCCTAATTTTCGTTTTACAAGAACAACAAACATATTGCCACCAACAGAAAACATAATTTTTTTTAGGAAATATTTTTTTTAAGTTGATAATTTTCAATAGGTTTCAAACACGCATTGTGTACAAATGCATTTTGTTCTATTGTAAATGTTTGCTTTTATTTTCGCATTTCAGTAAAGTGTGAATAAATTACAGTAACGTCAAGAATTTTGGGAATTCTCTTCCGCCATTTTGTGCACTTCCGAGTAAAGCCGAAGGCAGCCGAGCGCAAGCGCAAGCGTCGGAGAGGTTACGTTTCGCCTTGTAAATACGTATTTTGTTGTTACGTTTTCCGTTTAGATAGGCCTAGCAACAGTTTTGTGAATTTTGTTAACAAGTGAAGTACACTATTTTTATTTTAAGGCCTGTGAAATGTATTTATAAATTATTCCTGTAACAATGTCGCAGCCTTCAAAATCTGTTTGCTCACTTGAATAATGCCTTGAAATAAAGGAAGGTAGAGAAATGTCCCGGTGAAAAGCACGCAGACATCGCCAAATGTCAAGGATAGCGACCTTTGACGTTAAACTAGATCGTCGGTAATACAAATGAGCTACGACCATATTCAATACACACTTATTTGAAGTGCAAATTTTCATGTGATGAACATATTGAAAATAACTTTTGAGGTTATGTTTTTCATTTTTTTTTTTTTTTAATTGGGGAAGGGGTTGTGTGTTTCCCGCATGTTTCGTTTTCTCGATTGCATCGTTTTTTCTCATTGGTCCCTTGAAAAACGATGGATAGAGGTTTCACTGTACTTTGTATTAAGTTAAGTAATTTGCACATACGTAATCGTAAAATTAAGTGATTTTAAGAGGCCTTCACCTAAGTTTTCACTTATGATGTGAAAATAATAATTTCTGAACTAGAGGCGATGCAACCTCGTAATGTTCTGCAAGTAACCTGTATGCACTGGAAAAAGTCAACCAATTTGCAAGTTGTTGTCCACATGGACCTTTATTATCACCATATAAGTTATTTTTCATAGGTTGTAGTTCCAACATGACCACCACCATCACCGCTACAACAGTTTGTCCAAATACAGTCTGCCTCACATTAGAATTATACTGTAGCTAGATAGCTCTAAAAGTTGTCATATGGATCACTTTTTTAAAAGGTGTGGGTTGTTTTTGAATCACAATTTGGTGCCCTTAAGACCAAGTCTGTAGAGTTGTAGGTGCCGTGTCTGCAATCTTAATATAGTGGAATGTTATCCAAACTAACAGAAAAAAAAAATTTCAAAATTTCCTATATATTTGCGTAATTTAAGTTTATCAGCAAACGAAAGAATGTTAGCTCACTTAAACACTTGCATGTGTTATCACTATTGATTGTCTATTCATTCAATGAGCTTGCCAGAGCTCCCAGAATCATCAATGAATACTAAACTGACTGTTAAGCATGAGCCCAGAAATGTCGCTGGTAGAATATATATCATTTGTTGCAGAATTTGAACATAAAAGTAGCTAATTTGTAATTTTCCAATTCCATAAAAGTGGAAATAATAAGAATCCTGCAGTCTTCGACAATGTTCTTTCTCTGTTGCCTCTGTATTCTGCTGAATGATGATTGGAATATTCATTTTGAGATGTATTACTAAACGAGGTTGCTAACCACAATGTGTTTTGGCTTGATGTTTATGATTTATCTAGGTTTACCAGGCGTCCTCTTTTACCCGGACATGTCCTCTTTTCAACGCCTCGTAAACTGTCCGGCCGGGTTTTACAAAAATGGGCTAAATGTCCTCTTTTTTCAATAACAGAGAGCCAAAACGTACTTTTTATGTGGTCTCTGTGTTCCGAAATGTTTAGGAACGGAACCGACATGCCTCGCGCTTATGTGTAACTTCTTTGCTTTGGAAATTATTACGTTGTTCGTTTGTTATTCATATGTTTACAGTTGTCAGTGGTTTTCAGAAAGTGCAATTGTCAGCCTATGTTGAAGACTATTTCAATCTGTTTTATTTTGTAGTGCTAACATACTCAGAGTTTATTTCTAGAAATTATGTTTGCTTTTTTAGCATTTACTTTACTAAACTACCAGATAATAAAGTAAATAATTTATACATTTACATAAAAAAAATTGTATGGTGTACTAAGAGTGTTTTTTTAAGTGTCCTCTTTTTTAATGTTTTGAACAAGTATGTGTCCTCTTTGTGGGTTACACTGCTGTGGCAACCCTAGATTTATCACTTACTTGAAAAGTGCTTCAATTTATGTTTCTAGTGTCATTTGTATGTTCAATTTTACATGTGTATTTTCAGAGTTCCAAAATAATTCTTGTTTGATTATATGAGTAAATTTTGTTTCTGATTGTTTACTGTTATATTTAAGAGCCTTCTACAGTTGGCACACAAACATTGTTGCAGTAGTTACAAGAAAGTTTTTTTTATGAAGTACTACTAAATATGTGTTTGATATCTTTATCAATGAAAAGAAATCACATTTAAAACTATGCTTCTCTATTTTTTTTCTATGATTCTCTATTTTTGTTTTCTAGATATCTTGCTTAGAAACATGGTTTTGAACATTAGAATGTCTAAAACAGCTTTTTCAGACTGCTGTCACATAAAAAATACTAACAAGAATCGTAAAGCAAAAGTAAAGAAGCATGCGCTGGACTTACTACACACTTTCCATAATTAAAAAAGTAGGGTCACCATTTAGTCCCATAGAAAAAAAGCCAACAATCAAATCATTGCACGTTGTTATTGCGTCCCTCACGTAAAGGTGACAGTTGTTGACGCATGAGTCGGTCAAGCTCTTATCGCCTGCCTGACCTCAGACATGCCATCTTGCGCCTGCTATATAGAGCTCTTAAGGGATGGTTTGAAGGTTTCTTCAATTTTTTCTGGAATGTATAATACCTACCTATAATTGTTAGGCTGTACACTGCTAATACTGTATGTTTTTCATACAGATTTTTTTAACTCCTTTTGATAATACATCTTGAAAAGTGTTGGATAGATGTGTGTGTACTGTATTTTTATTGAAGACTTTTATTATTCCTTCAACTTGAACTGTTGCAGTCTTTGAAAAGAAGCCACGTAAACCTTATTGGAAAGTTTGAGAGCTTCATAAGTCGCTATAACAAGAAATATGACTCAAAGGCAGAATACAAGCGCAGATATCATATCTTCAAAGCTAACATGAAGAAGGTGGAGTTATTGCAGGAAACTGAGCGAGGCACTGCCAAATATGGTGCTACTCAGTTTGCTGACCTCACAGGTAAGAGAGTTGCTAAAGTGTGGGCAATGTTTCCCATTTATTATAATACCGTAATGGCATAATTTTGATGTTTATTATATTCCTTAAAACAACACCAGAATATTTAATTCATATCTTGTTTATTTTTTACTAAGTTGTCGTCATTGCTTGACCAGTTGGGTCGTGACTTTATGATAGCCAGTGATTCCTGAAAATATCCTTGTAAAATTAATGCTCTTTGTAAAATCAAACATGACCTATAGCAGTCTTTTAAAACTCCAAAAATTTGTGCCAACAGTATATGTTTATGAATAATATGGGTTATAAAAGTATTAACACGCAGAATGTCCAGAAACAAACGCATAATGGGCACACCATGCTAATCCTGGGCTAAATTGGAAACAAAAATGTAAGTGGCAAAATGTTGTGTGACAACATTTTACGTGCACTGTGTGACAACACAGCATGGAGAAAGTTCCCTCTTACTCTCCATGTTCATTAATTACTTTATGTTTTTACATCAAATTAAAAGTAAAATCATGTTTGGATTGCCCTGGATTTTAACGTGCACCAAAGTCAAAACAGTAGTAGTAAGATAAGTAAGATATGTGTGGAACGCAAAAGGGGAGTATGTACAGCGCTATGTTGCCACATTTTGCATATAAAATGTATCGTACCACATTTTGCCACTGACATTTTTGTCTCCAATTTAGCCCAGGATTAGCGTCGTGTACTTATTATGTGTTTGTTTCCGATCAACCTGTATGTAGACAGAGTACATTGATATCTACCCATTAATAACATACCTCAGTATAGTATACGCAATGTACCCTTTTACCAAATTAATTTAAAACACGCATAACCAAGTCACTTCTCATGCATTGAGTACATTTTCAGTAGCATTTCGCAAAAAATAAAATGCTCATTAAATGAAATATCAATTTATATCAATAGACAAACACTTTCAGATTTAAAGCTTACCTAAAAAAAAAGTAAACACGAGCTATTACCCGAAAAAAAAAAAAATGAGAACGTGGCGCACTAGATGACTTTTCACAAGTACCTATACATATAAATTTTCAAAAAGGCTATTGCTGAAAAAAAAAAGGCAGCAAATTAATCAATTATCAAAAATAAGTCATAAAGCATGTAAAATGTAGGTTTAAAAAAAAAACATAATTACTACTCCATAGATGTACATAGCGCTATAACACCACAGAACATAGTAACAGAAGCAACAAGACATGTTTTTATCATACTCGTTTTCTCTTTAGACTGTCATGTGTCTTGAGGTGAGTTCGTAGAAGTTTCGTTAGACTGAAATTTAGTAGGCCCAATTTTAAAATCTGTGAGGAAATTGACTTGTAATTAATATTACATTTACCGTTTATTAATGTTGATTGATGTACAAGACAATTACAGTAATCCCCCGAGTTACGAAACCTGTGACTTACAAAAATTCCCAGTTACAATAGACAAAAATTACTACAAAAAAATGTGCAAAAATTCTTCACATGGTCACTGAGACAGCAGTGTGTCAATGTAAAAAATACCTTAATGCATTGTTCGTATAGTCATAAATTTTCCGTATTAATCGTTCAAACATTTTGGACAATAATAAATAAATAAATAAATAAATATATATATATATATAGATATATACAATAATTTTTACTTACATTTTATAGTTATCATTTACATTTCTCGTTAACAATAGACACCTGTGTAACCAAACGTATTGTATAGTCTATCATAACCTTAAAACACAAATTTCCTAACTTCGAAAATATAGACGGACGTAATGTTTTGGTTCATATTGAGAGCTAATTTCACTGTTATTGTTTTAAATATGCTTAGTTGTCGGTCATCTGATTTCAGAAATAAATTTACAAAAGGTAACTGTAGATACAAGTAGTGCATTGGGATTTTCTTGAATGAAAAGTCATAAGTAGCTACTAACGAAAAAACTTTTTTTTAATATTGAACAATTTGCTTTCTGTATGATATAGAATATGTATTGTGTAGATATTCGCTTCTAATCAAATTGTAAAGACATTCCTCTTTTACACATTCATTTGTAATTAAAATAAGGTTTAGTAAAACATTAGGTACGTTGGGAATTTTCCGACATTTTGTGCACTTCCGAACACAAAGACCACTCTCGACTTTACGTCAAGTACTAGGTTATCATGGGATGAGTGAATGTCCACGTCAAGTGAAGTTTAATTAAAAAGTGAACCGGGCTAATTTCTTGCAAGCATTTGACTTCCTCAGTTAATAAGGAAGCCGTGGTGATGTGATAAGAAGAACCAGGCTAACTAAAACAAAAATTACTTTTCATATGTAGGGTGTTTGTCGTTAATCTTGTTACATTTTCATTTTGTTTGTAAGCATTTTTTACAAGGAGGTGATTTATTTTTAAAGCACTAGTAATGTGTTTTTAAAATTATTCCCATAAAAATGTTGTAGCCTATAAATTCTGTTAGTACAACTGAAGAACGCCTGTAAATAATAAACAAGGTAGATAAATGTTCCGACGAGAAGTTTGTTGCCTACGGTCGATATTATTAAAACAAAAGCAAAATTGATTGTTCAGAGTTTAGAGTATGGCTGTGGTTTATAGAGTAGAAACTTTATCCACTATGCACCATTAAATTACAAATTTTCATGCACTGAAAAATTTTTTTTTTTCAGGTTTTGTTTTCAGTGTTTATTGAGAAAGTGGTGAGGGTGTTTCCAGAATTTTTCCTTTTTCCGTATGTATTCTCTCTCTACACACGCACACACAAACACACACACACGGGGTTCCTTTAAAAACTGTGAATAGAGTGTTTACTGTATAGCCTTCTTTATTTTTAAACGGAACACATTTAAATGTTTTAGTTTCTTGCGAAGTTCCTTAGGTACCTAACCTACAATTCAACTTAGGAAAAATTTTAATTCGGAAACAGCCTCCAGAACATAGCTCAGGGGGATAACTGTACAGTATTTCTTTAAATATAACTGTTTGTTTAAATTTGTATCTTAAATTCCACATGGCACTGTTTATAGTCCTGTACACCCCGAGAGCTTGTTCAGAAACAACAGTGGAAAAGCTTCCGTGTGCCCCTTCTGTTACTACCACTGTCAGTAAAGGTAAGGTCTTGACACTAAGGAATAAAATGACTCCTTTTTTGTCGCTGCGCTAATAGTCTTTTGTTGGAAGATTTGTCTTGTTTTGTGTTTAGCTTAGCAGGTTTTCACAGCTTAAAATGTGTTCAGTGAAATTTCGTTACAAAGTACATGAAGGGAACTTGAAATTTTACGCTTAATACTGAAACAGTTATTTAACGGAAAATTTTTCTGTAGAGGTTCCAGTAAATGTACTTTGTAATGTAAAGTATTTTAAATTGAAGTACTTTATACTGAAATTTCACTGTAGTTGTTATCAAAATTCTCAGTATTATAGAAGAAAAGATTTAAAATCCAGATAATGTACATATGCAGTTGTGTATTGGAACACATTTTCAACCATAAAATATAGTTTTTCAATCTTTTACATGTAGACACACATTGCAACGATCCTTAAATTTTGTAGGGCAGGAAAGAATAGATTTTGTTTGAATGTGATTACTAAAACAATACAACTTACATAAACAGTCCATACCCATGCCAATGCATTTATGGGCATGAAACATTAGGTATATTTACAATACCAGCTAACCATATCATCATCATTTTATGTAAATAATTGTAAAAATTGTGACACCACCAGATGTAAACAAGATAAATCTTCCACTAAATTACTCCTAGCGCTCGGCGACAAAAAGGGAGTCGCTTTCTTTTGCTGGAGAGCATTACACAGTGTCAAGACCTCTTCCTCTTAGACCATGGTTACTACTTATTTATTCTGATGTAACACTTTTTGAGTGTGTAAATATTTTACATAGAAAACTTCCTGTAGTAACAATGTGTAACTTATGCCGAAATACATATGCAGAAAATATTACACTTTAATACATGTAGCAAAAGTTGTATTTGCAGCACTTGTAAAATAATCTTTGTCCTCTGTTGAAACTTTTGATATCAAAATATAACTGTTTCATTGGCTATATACGAAACTACTTGTGAACAAAAATACTAAGGCATAGTAAACAAAAAACTTAAGGCATGCACTCTTGTTTCTAGTGTTTTTAGGATAGTTATTTTTTAAGTTTAAACGAGAGTAGATATCAAAAATCGATTTGCCAGTTTTGTTTAAAATGGTTTTCGCCATGATAGTTAATGTTTTTTAAACAAGTAATTATACGGTTTCGACTAAAAAGTCAACTAGCCAGAGTTTCGTTAATTACATTATTAGCTAAAACCATAGGATTTTGCCGATTACATAATCACATAAAACCATAGTATTTACTACCGAGTAAAAAATCGGCCAACGGGGAGGGGATGATTTTAAACAAAACTGCCAAACTGATTTTTGATATCTTCATGTTGTAGTGCTTGTGGTGCATGCCACTATACCTTGCTGCATTTCTCGTGGGAGAAACCAGTGACAGGCACTAGTGAGGTAGCCCCGGAGACAACACCCTCAGTATCATCAGCCTCACACACCCATCTATCATTCCCCGAGAGTGTCACTCCTTCCACCGTGTTGTTGTCAACAGTTGTGGTTGGTGCCCCTGGCGCCGATGGCAACTGCCATGCTGCCTGCGTTCTTCTCGTTTCAGCCAGCCGGTCTAGCTTTATGACAGAAGACTGCGTGAAGAAACTGGGCCTAGTTTGTTGTAATACATCACTGCCTGCCTATGGACTGTCTCAGTCACCAGTCTATCTTGCTAAAGGGGTTGTTGACTATGTCGTGACATCGACGGGTAGGAAACCCCACGTCTACCTGTGGAGGCATTTGTCTTGCCAAAGATATCCAACCCTCTGCCCACTACCCCCCTTGATAGTCGTATGTGGAGCCACATAACTCACTTGCAACTAGCTGACCTACATTTCTTCATCCCAGGACCAGTAGACATGCTGATTGATGCGGATTTGTTTCCATACCTGCTGTGTGGGCATACACTAACTGAAAACTGCAACTCGCCTGCGGTGAATGATACCATGTTTGGCTGCATGCTCATGGGAAAGGTGCCCTCTGCTGCAGTATCATTGTTGAGTTGTGTATTTTTATCATCACAGGCACCTTCCTTGAATGACAGTCAGAAAATTCTGGGAAATAGAAGAAATTGAAGTGCCAACCAAAACCAGTGCAGAGAACTTGCAGTCTGAGCCCTTGTTTGTTTGTTATGATATTACTGTACCACAGATCACATAGGTGGATACAGTGTTGCATTGCCATTTAAATAGCCTCTGTCACATTTTTGGGAATCTCGTGTGCAAGCCCGTCATAGACTCCACAATCTAGAGTGCAAATTATAATGCTAAAAGAACTGCATTCCTCATTCATGACTGATTACTAGCAGCAAGGACACATGTCCCTAGTGTAATGTGAAATGTTGAATACACCTGCATTTTATTTACCTCACCATGGGGTGCTAAAGCCTGATAGTAACAACACTCGGCTTCAGGTTGTCTTCGATGCCTCTGCCTGAGACAGCAAGGGAATATTATTAAATGACAGACTGATGACGGGCCCAAAATTACAAAGATATATCATAGATATACTTTTACCCTTCTGCTCTCATGCAGTGGCATTCACCGCTGACATTCAACAGATGTACCGTCAGATTGAGATTCAAGACAACCACCATGATTATCAGCGGATTCTGTGGAGGCCGTCAGACCACAATCCTGTCTGTGATTACCAGTTGAACACGGTCACATATGGTGTTTCATCAGATCCACACCTTGTTAACAGGACACTTCATCAGCTGACTGCAAATGAAAGAGATCGCTAACCTGAGGCATCATCAGTGTTGTTGTCTGATACTTCATGGACGATGTAGTCTCAGGAGCATCTAGTATTGACAAGGCTGTCACTTTGCAAAGGAATTTAATAGAATTGTTGAAGTTGGGCGACTTCCACTTGAGAAAGTTTGCACTCTGTCTGTACTCTCATGGCTTTCACCTGTACTTGACAGTAGTGCTCACACTCTTTGACAGCACAAAAGACCTACCCACTGTTGAAATTTTAGGGGTACAGTGGCATGCAGAGTTGGACACGTTTTCATATAAGGCACAACATACTACCTGCTCGGTTACCAAACAAACAATTTTGTCAGATCTAGCACGAATCTGTGATCCACTAGGTAGGCTCTCTTCAATTGTGATGCTGGCAAAATGCCTCATTCAGCATCTCTGGATACGATGCGTCAACTGGGATGATTTGATTTCCCATCACCTGATGTTTTGGAAACATTGGATCGCTTCAGGCAAGAGCTTCCTGCCATTGCAGATATTGCCATCTCTATGATTGTTCCAGTTCATCAAGATAAAGCTACAGTTTTACTTCATAGATTCTCAGACAGTTCTGAGCGAGATTATGCTGCTGTTGTCTATGTCTGCATTACCTCACCAGGGAGCCTCCAACCGTTCACCTGATTCTGGCCAAATCAAAGATGGCTCCAGTGAAAAGTGTGGCATTACCTCATTTAGAGTTGTGTGGTGCTCTGCTGTTGGACAGTGTATCGCATCGGGTACGTAGAAGATCAGCATCGCTGAGCATTTTGGCTGGACTGATCCAACAGTAGTGTTGCATTGGGTCCTATCCTCACCTCATAATTGGAAGACATTCGTTGCCAATAGAGTCAGTGTGATCCAAGATCTTGTGCCAGTGGAATGTTGGCGTCACGTGCAGACTGACAATAACCCTGCAGACTGTGCTTCATGTGGTTTGTTTCCCAATGAAGTTACTGATTACCCTCTCTGGTGGACTGGCCCAGTGTGGTTGATGGAAGCACAAGAGCTCTGGCCACCAACCCCCACTGAATAAAATCCATCCTGATGCTTCGTTACCAGAGCAGTGTAACTTCACTCTTGTAACGGTTGCGCATCCTGCAGATGTCACATTGCTGCATATGTTTTCCTCGCCCAGGAAGATTCAGCGTATTACTGCTTATTACCTGCGCTTCATATAAAAACTCTGCAAGAAACCTGGCTCCATAGGGTTGCCAACAGTTGGTGAGTTGCACACTGCCTAGCTGTATTGGGTCAGGATAGTTCAGGCAGAGTCATTTGCTACAGACCTTTGCCAGCTGAAGAGAACCCAATGCTATAAGGGTACTCTGTCTCAGCTTGCTCCATTTGTTGACCCCGAGGGCATCCTTCGATTGGGTGGCCGTTTGCAACTGTCAGGCCTGCCTTACTGTAGAAAACATCCAATAGTGCACCCAGAACACCACCGCCTCAACTACCTTCTGATAGATCATTTTCATCTCCATCTGATGCATTGTGGACTTACAACTCTGAGATCAGTCCTTCAACAAAACTTCTGGATTCTAGGTGCTCAGAATGTCATTCAGCAAAGATTACGTCAGTGTATAATATGTTTTCATACTCATCCTACTGCACTAGCCCCACCCATGGGCAGATTACCATCGGACCGTGTCAGGCAGGCTAAACCATTCTTAAAGTCTGGGATTGACTATGCATAACCATTCAGCATTACATTGAGCCATCTGAGGAAGGCTCGCACTCAGAATTCTTACTTCTATGTGTTTGTGTGCTTCGCAACCAGGGCGATTCACTTGGAGCTAGTCTATGATCTCACTTCGGAAGCATTTCTGGCCACCTTACGCCGATTTATAGCTCACCGTGGTCACTGCTCAGACATTTTCAGTAACTGAGGGACCAATTTTGTTGGTACCAACAAACACTTGACACAACTACAAGCTTTTTGTCTCAACCAACACACATTACTGTTTGCTAATGCGCTTGTAGAGCATAATGTGATTTGGCACTTCAATCCTCCTGCAGCCCCACATTTTGGAGGCTTATGGGATACAGGTGTCTAGGCAGTCAAATCACTCCTTACAAAATGTGTGGGCTCTCAAGTGCTAACATATGCGGAAAAGTACACGTGACGCGGCTGCTTCGTGTGGTGGTATGATATGTCCCTGTTCGCATGCGCCAATTATGTGACGCTGCTACTTTGTGATGTCACTGTTTGGGGCTTTGAGGTTATGTTACGTGAAGTGCGCCGGATAGCTCAGTTTCATTAGTTTTCATACACCATCAGTCAGGTTTTAACTTGAAGTGAGAAACTCAAGATTCGTCAGTAGTTATATTTATTTTTACAGGTGAATTACATTTCATAACATACGGTACCATTCAGTTATTGCACTTTGCTTTTAAATTCAATTAACCTCTCGAGCGACGCTTAGCTACCATGATCTTTCCATCCAGCTTGTATCGGTTAAGTTCTACCCAGTTATTTGTTAGAACAAGTGACGAAAAGAAAAAAAAAATATCAATAACAAACTCGTAGGACTTGTTTCCCTGTTTATATACCCGCAACACCCACCACCTCAATAATGCCTGTGACAAGAGAAATAAAACAAAGTCTATGCCCCTTCTAGTCACGCCAACGGACTCGAGGCTTTCTCTCCCATCTACCCGACACACGTCCTTCCTCTCGCGCCATCCCTGCACGACTGTTTCTACATGATGATTCTTACTGCGTGACTGATCACTCTGAATGCCACCGCTCAACTGTTCTCGCACGACTCAATGTACGACCAATCTCCACGAGTACACATTTATGACTGATCACGGCCCAGCACCCGGCTTAGACTGCCCAACTTCACGACAAACGACATGGTAGCTAAGGTATCCCTCGGGGGAGTCATACAACAGACTCCAATTCTCCCAAAAGAGTAAAATGTCACTTAAACATATAACAAAGGATTCCAAAATTTCAGTTTATAGTTTTACATCAAATTATTACAGAATATTAACACAAATATAATAATTGGGGACAAAATGTGTGCATCAGTGGAACTACTTTCGCGGCGCAATACCCTAAGCAACCCCCCCGTGATGGCTGACCTACGTGCGTCAATAACCTACGTCATGAACAAATTCCATGAAGCAAGAGATCAACCACAATGTCGGCGCCAGAAACCCTACAGCCTGGAGAAGCTTGCAACACAAGAAGTTGCTCACTTCACCAGGGAAAATTTAATAATATACTAAAATTGCCAAAACTCAAAAATTAAGAAAAATACGAAAAAAAGTTATACCAACAAAATTAATTAAAATTCTACTGTGGTCAATTTGAAACCAAACAAGCCAGGAAAATAATCAAATGACTCCACTTTAAAATTCCTGACTATTTTATATTTAAATTTTGAAAAGATGAATTTAAATTTATCATATCCCCAATTACTAGGTTATTGAATCTTGTTGTATCATCCTGAACACCTGACGAACCAATACTGAAAACTGCATATACTCTGTTACTACAAATTTAAACTTAAGTAAGAGAAAAAAGTACTTTATAGAGATTTAAACAAGATGGGGAAGTGGCTGAACACTTCACAACGTTATTGACCCAAGTGGCAACGACTCTCAACTCTCGACCTCTGCGCAGTGAGCAGTGATCCAAATGACTTGTCTGTTATAACACCCAGTCACTTCCTGGTGTTAGGCCCTGCAAGTATGCTTCCGGAAAGTGATGTGACTTCACTACCCGTCAACAGACTGTCCCTGTGTCAACTTATCCAACGTGCTCATCAAGCCTTCTGGAAACGATGGTTTCATGACCACCTCCATCAACTCCAACAGCGCCCTAAATCTTCAGCTTCACAAGTAAACATCACTGTCGGTATACTCGTCATTGTGAAGGACCCAAACGTGCCTCCTTTGTGTTGGAAGCTGGTTTGCGTGGTGAAGGTATTCCCTGGATCGGACAACGTGGTTAGAGTGGCCCAAGTGAGAACTCAGTCAGGTACCTTCCTGCGTCCAGTGATCAAACTCTGCCCTCTGCCTATATCAGAAGATACACCTAGTTAAAATGTGCATTTTAGAGGGTGGGAATTTTTTAGATATACATAGTGTATTATAGTGATAATACCTTTGGGATGCAATAACAATTTGAATTAGGCACCAACTGATCTGTGCTAAAAAAAAAGACAGTGTCTGTTCAACATGGCGGCCGGCAACAGGTTCGCTAGTCTGTAGTGAGCTACAAACGTTTCATCAACGAAACAGTGAGCATGAGGTCTATTTTCAGGAGAATTTTGTCAAAAAATCAAACTCTAAAACGTACATTTGTCACTTTTTTGTGGAGTGCATTTTTTCTCCCCAGTTTTTGGTTATTGTAGCAAATGGTGACTATGACAATTTATTGGATGAACTACTTTTTTCAGCTAAAGAATTCAAAGCCATGTTTTTGGGTCTGAATGTAAAGAATAGAAGAGCCAATTCACAGACTCTTCCAGTGGCAAGTATTCCGGATGTCGAGCTGCCAGCAGAGTTTGACTGGAGGCACTACAATGCAGTCACTCCTGTGAAGAATCAGGTAACAATATGTTTTGACATGCTGTGCTAAGAAGCATCACTTATGCTGGCCATCTTAGGATAGTGACACACACAGAGTATTTGCAGTCTGGTGCTTGTAGACATACACTTGAGATGAAAGTCTGACAATACAATGTATCATGTGGAAGTGGTACTGCTGTGATATCTTTGTTCCCCCAATGGACAAGCTGGTGGGTGAGGTCACATTCCTGCTACTGTACAGTAAAATGTGATTTGCGATTTATGTCCACAATGAAGTATAATTTTCTGCCAGTTGTGTTTTTGATTGAAGGCTTAACGTTCTAGTACCTTAAGAATTTATTGGTTTGTGGACATACACCTTTGCTCATGTGCAGATGAGCAATGACGTATGTCCACAAACCAATAAATTCTAATTGTAAACTCCCATTGCAACAAACATTCAAAACTCTCACTCTAGTTCCTGCCATTTGTACAAAGTTCAGACACGTTTTTAGTAAAACCTCAATAATTCTGATTCTGTTTATACGTAATCCTGTGCAATTTAACACGTGTAAGACCCAGTGCATGAATAAATAATTTTAGGTTCTTTATGCTTTTTTAATTACTTAATTATTTATATTAAGTATCTCAAATGTGTGGGTACAATTCAAGTAATTCATATCTTCTGCAGTAGTAAATAATATTCTCTTTATATAACATTGTGACAAGTTTCTCGAAGATTGTTCTTATACTCTGCAACAGGCCCGCAGGAAGGTTTTTGGAGGCTGGGCCAGAGAATTGTTTAGGGCCTGTAATCTTTGAATAAAAATTTTAAGAAAAAGTATTTGCCAATCATTTTTTAAATTATTGTAAACAGAATTATTGTATATTTTGCATAAACAAGATTTTAAAGTATGTAAATTATCCATACAACAATATAAACATAGTAACACTCTTTGTTAATACAGATGTATTTTGCAGTTAGAAAATGAAATAAACTGACATTTTTCTCAAGAGCTTAAGGCAAGGGGTTGGAGCATTCTGTTTTCTCCTACCCTTATCCTCCGTCCCCCACCTCCTTGCTGTAGCCCTCCTCAGCAGTGGCTTCCTGTGTAGCACTGGTTCATGTGCATCTGTGGCTGGCCCCTATTGACCAGTTAACTGCCAGTGGGAACTTTCCTCATATTTATCCTTTGTTCTCCCTTAACAATTTTTTTGCCATTTGTTCACTCTTCCTCTAGCACACTCTTCTTCCTTATACATGCCCACTCTGTATGCTGCACTTCAAACTTTACTGTTTAAAATAACGGGAAATTTGATTCTTCGATAACCACGATTCTCATCGATTCTACAAAACTTGGTAATTGATAACCGAGAAACATAAAAAATAAGTTAATTGTTTGCATTACTGATTAGTAAAAATTCTTAAAATGGGGACGAGTCATAATTTTTATGTAATGTTAGTTAGCCCAGGGGTGAAGTTTTACCAGATTTTAACTGTTTTCACTTTTTTTTCTTCTTCCACATTCAACCACATAACTGAAATATTTACATTTCATGTTTTGCACCATGATACAAACATCTAATTTTATGGCCATAGATATACATGCCCAGATACATTCATTTAGCAACTTGTATTTTGAACTTGAAGACAATAAGCATGTGCACGTCCATGGACACGTAGCACCACATTCTCAATATATTAACAAGATGATGGCAGAGCAATAGTAGCCGTAGAAAATGTTCTAGTTATCATACATATGTCTTTGAGTGAGTGTTAACACGTATTTGTTTACATTAAATTTTTGGGGGAAATGGCGAATTATAATTTTGATTTTCATAATGGAACTAATCAAAAAAACTGTACGTGCCTCTAATGTTATGTTGTGCTACAATTTATTACATTGTCTAGCTGTATGCACGTACATCTTTTTTGTAAGCTCACTGGTGTTATGTTGTGTGGTCACATACTGTAGTCAGTGATCAATTTAATGTGTGATGATGTAGTGAGGTGTTAGTTTTGACATGCTCATGGATATTGTGTTGTCCTATGTACGTATGTTAAGTGGCCATTGTATTTTTCATATTGCAATGCTGCTGTTCTTGTGTTTGACAGGGTTTGTGTGGGTCGTGCTGGGCATTTTCAGTGACAGGCAACATAGAAGGACAGTGGGCCATTAACAAAGGCAAGCTGCTGTCCCTCTCTGAACAAGGTAAGTCTTCGTAGGTCGTTCAGCCAGACTACTGTAGTGTAAGAAGTAGTACATCCTATCTTCCTAGCTTAAGAAGAGTCTGTCAGAGCCTGGGCAGCCGTTGAAAGCAAGTTTCCTAGCCATTCAAGAGTTAGTCTTAATTTTTCAATACACTAGACTCTCGATTTTACAAATACTGACGGTTACATTTATGACATTCGTAAAATTGCTACGGTACCTTCGTAAAATCAGTTCAGGCCAACTTTGTCCCCCACCTCTTTACCAAATTTTAAAATTGCATTTTTCAATGGGGTCCAAATTTTTATAGCGTTTTGCAGGAAAATAAGACAAGGTATCATTAAAATATTGATTTATATCACAAGGCAGATGTCTTCAATTTAAAAGGTACCGCTGAATGGTAAATATGATCAACCCTTGTCCCAGAAAAAAAAACTCGGAGCACCGAAGTCTTCTCGCACAAATACATAGTTTGACATCCATATCGTTTCGCGCAATAAATGGCAAATAATAATTTAAGTTTACATTTATATCAATAGACAGACATCTTCCAATTAAAATCACACCTACAAACGATTGATATGACCAATCAATGTCACAAAAAAAAATAGAACACCAAGCACGTATGCCTTATCGCGGTTATGTAGTCTTGATGTTCGTAACATGTTGTGGAAAAATAACCTTAAAAGGTTTACAAGACTCTTGTCAACCAAAATTGGTGAAGCACACAACTTTTTTTTTTGGAGGCTGCGAGGTTTGTGTACTATCCTTGCAACACCAAAAGAATGAATAATACACTCAGGTCTCTTGGTTTTAAAAAAATCTAGAGAAGTTTGAAGACAGCCTTTGTACCGTACTGTGTTCAATACTTGTACTGTGTTCAGTACTTATACCCTTTTAACGATGGCAAGCCCAGTGTGCATCAAGAGTTGAGTTAATACAAAAACTGCACCGTCAATGAGTCCAAACTTAATCACTTATGCATATTTTACCCATTGACCAGCAGTGTTTACTTTCCGGACACTCGCCCTGCTGATGTGGAGTGCTGATAAGGTGTCCTTTTTTTTTTCCTGCCTTCACTTCGCTTTCAGTCATGCCGTCCCACACAGCACAAGGACACACACACTTCTACGTCACAATACTCTAAGCAGACAATGGTAAACGTGCATAAACACGTGCGTCACTGAGGAATTCCACGAAGCCGATGATCTGACCACAGCGTCGGAGCCAGAAATCCTACAGCCTGGAGGAAGTTTTTAACTGCACCAGGAAAATTGAATAAATTACTAAAAACTGCCAAAAAAATTTAAAAAATAACATACAAGATGTGATTATTTGTTAATTTTCAGGGGTTGGGTGTGGGGAGAGATGGGGTACGAAAGATCCTGTTGTGCACAAAGTAATAGAGATTACCTTTACCAGTATATGTGTGAAAGTGAGCTGATAATGGCTAGGAGAAGGGGAGGGTTACAGATTGGATGTCTGCTTGCTATGGGGGTAAGGATATTGATAGTTTCTGGGGAACTTGTTGTAAGTTGTTTCCCATGCTGAGTTTCAAGAAGGTATAATGTTGGTTGGGGAGGGTGGTTTATCTGTCGGCCATGAGACGAGCATGTACCTCTAGCTGTCAAGGCATTGTTATCTACTAAGAATAAGCTTTCGCCTTATAAAGAAATGAGGGGTAGGTAAACTGTGTAACATAGTACTGCTTACAGGCCAAACGTTGCTCTCAGACGTGCGCCATCACATTTTTTTAAAAGCTTTAACTTTTTTTGCATTTGTTTGACTATTCCCAAGAGTATTCGTAAAATCGCTACCTTTGCAAAATCCAGGGTTCGTAAAATCGGGGTCTGGTGTATTTATTCTCTGAGCTAACCTCCAGATAGCTATCCTGAAGTTAAACTTATCTGGCATTTTACCTAAAGTCGCGTCTTACCACTTGATTTATACCTCTGTGTAACTACCCAGAGGTTAGCTAGAAATGAAGTTAGGTTGCACAGACTGTGAGGTTGTGTCGTGGCTGCTGATTGGTCTGTTGGATCTGTGAATATATATTTTCTGGATGTTACATGTACGACCGACTGCCACACAGATATAAATAAATACACCCAGGTAATAAGTTTAATATTTGAGGTTAGGCTTCGTTCACATTTTACGAGTGTTCTGTGAATTGTGTTAAAACCTAAATATAATTTTGAAATGACATGGCTACCTAAATAACTTAATTATTAATGTAAATAAATAGTGGAAATGTTTCATTAGTACTTGTTTCAGTACATGTCGGGAACATTGAAATTAATCATCCTTCTAGTTTCCTTGTTTATAATAAGAGTAATATTAATACAATAAACGACGACACCAACAACGTGCAATTGGACAACGACCAGGTGGCAAGCTGTAATGTTAATCACCAACCAGTCCCCTTCTAAACTTTCCAACCCCTTTCACCGTCACCAACTGCTCCGAAAGTAAATTCCACTTCACTCCTTCACAGACTGCCTACCCCACTATTTTCTGCTCATTACTATATCTAATTGCTGTTATTATATTGTCCTCTATACTCTTTAAAGGTAGCCTAACTTATCCTAACCTTCTTCTCCATTCACCCCTTTATACTTCTTGACCAGTCTTTCCACTCTTCTCGTTTCCTTCAGCGAGTTCCACCCCAGATCTACAGTATCACAGAAACGTAGGTGAGTTCATAGAAAACAAGGGGTTGGTAGGGTGGATAGATGATTTCTTGAAGGGAAGGGCTCAGAGAGTGAAAGTAGGAAAGACTGTATTGAATGAGGGCAAAGATTCCTTTGGGGTGTCACAGGGAAGCATGTTAGGTGCTATCACCATAATGGTTAATGAGATAGGGTAGAAATTATCAGCAGAATAAGATTGTTTGCTGATGATTGTGTGATCTATCCAGTAGAGGAAGGGGAGTAAGTGGTAAGAAGATATTGCGTGGATAAGTTTACGGACAGTTAAGAACAAAAAGAGGATAAATGTGAGGAAAACTAAAGTTGTATGGTTTACGAGGAACATATTAGAGAGCAGGAAAGACTAGATAGGTAGGGCAGGAAAAGGGGTCTCGAAGGGTAGGAAAGTGGTGGGAATGTTGAGCAGGATATTGAGGGGAACCAGCGCTGGGAGAGGTGAAGGAGAATCCCTACAACACCATGGTCTTGCCTACTCTTTAGTATGCTGCAGCAGAATAGGACCCGCACATTGAAGTGGATGTAAATGAACTAGATAAGTTACAAAGATAGGCAGTCAGATGGGTTAGTGATTAAGTGGAAATGTCAGGGGCAGGTTGGAGATAATGAAGGTTAATTTCAGGCCGTCAGTTATGATGTGGGACATGGGTTGGAATACACTGAAGGACAGGAGAAGGGTGGAGGGACTTGTAAGGATAATAATGTGTGAAGAAGGATGGAATGTACTGGGTGACATCAGGATGAGGGTATAGATAGAGGCAGAGGAATCAACAGTAGGAAAACACAGTGAGTCTGGTGGAGGACGGAGAGGGGGTTACAGTTGATATTGGTTAGGACTGTTAAGGAGTGGAACTTGTTGCAGGAGATGGTGGTGTCATTGAAGGGTCAAAACAGTTTAGAAGGGCAGTGAAAGGGATGGTATAAGAGAGTTGGTATGCTTGCCACCAGCCGGTAATTCACTTGCAATTATATAATAATAATTATTACTTTAAACTCAACAGCCTGCCCGTACCTTCTCCATTTATCCTTCAAACACCTTGGGCCCCGTCTTTGCACGTTTTGCAGCTCCCGCATCTCCAATCTCATGTACAGACCCCACTCTGCTGTGACTGCTAGGCCTCCTCCTTTCCTCCCACTGCTTGAATATTAAGACTACCATTGCTTCCTTCCAATCCTGTGGTAATTTCCCCTACTCCAGAGAAATATTACTTCTAATATCTGAACATCTAACGCCTACCAAATTTATACAGCAATATTTCCTGTACAATCTGAACCGGTCCCCTATCACAATTTAACCCTTTTATTACATTTCATATATCCCACTTTCTAATTGTTTGCTTCCTAAGAGGCTTCCCCCAACAATCATAACTGCAACCATCCTGCTCCTCAAACACTGACAAGCACTGGGCCTGCAGCCTTTTTCTTATCAGTGGTTGTAGCTTGCCTGTCTGCACCTTTTACACTGGCATTCCTCTGTCTCTCCTTTTATGTTCTTCTTAAAATAATCAAACAATTTTCCCCCTCTACCCTCCTACTTAATATTTCCTAGGTAATAATTTCTCCCCTGACAAATATTTCTTCCTAGTTTTTTGCCCATCTGCCTCATCCCTTCCATAGCTTTTTCTATCCCATCGTTCCTCCATTTCACTTGCTTTTTTAACCCCTTTGCTTCCCATACATAATGCAAAGTTTCCCACTCAGCAACAATCATTCTCCATGGTGTAAATGTTACCATCATTTCATAAATTATCTTCATAAACTCTCTTCACAAGATCCCTACACTGTCCCCTTTAGACCATTTCTCAAACCTGTCCTTTAGAAAATTTCTGTCCCAGCTTATTTCCTTGCCCGTACAGCCACACCACTTTATCATTAACCTTCTCAGCACTTTATCCACCAATTTCCAACTACATTACTGGAACATTGTGGTTACTGATCCCTTTGAGTACTACCACACCAACAATAGCATTCCCAGGCCTGACTGACACATCTAGTACGGATCCCTCCCCCTTTTTGTTTCATGTGGTAATTTCCTCTACTGAATGCACCAATCACTAACTGCACTGTAATTCCCTGCACCATGTCACCCATCCCTTGTACTCACTCAATCCACTATACACCTGGCATATTCAGGTACCCTGCCACAACCCACTGCCTATCCTTCCTCAATTGTAACCCAATCCTTGTCCTGGTGGCGTGTATGCTCCAGTACTGTGATATTCCTACCTATTCCTTTTACTTCTGTCACTTCCTCTTCTTAGTATCCCATTCCACCAACCCTTCTAACCCCTCCCTCATAAACACCATTATACCTCCTCCCTTCCCTATCCCTTCTAAATATTATGCATTTATCCTGCTTACATTCCCTGTCTACATCTCCACTGCTACATCTGCTCTGTATATTTCAACCTTACCCAGAAAGCTTGGCTTTAGGGTTAGGGTAATTTTAAAGTATAATTAAAACCAGTTTTACTAACTTGTTACATTCCCACTTACCACATTACAAGTGCCTTATTTAAGAGTGATTTTGTTGGGATTATCTTTATTTCATAAGATAGGAGGAATACACGCTTAGTTTTAAGTCTTTCATGAGACTATTAATTCACTGTCACAAAACTGTTTATATTAGTTGCTGTCCACATAAATCACACCTTCATCAGTTAAAATTTACATTGCAAATTGTCTAGGCATAGCCTTGTTAAATTTATTGTAAAGTCCTCATACAACTGTCGTGAATGCGCAACAGATAAGCAAGCCTACTGAATTATTAATAAATTTTATGTATATGATGATTTTATTATGAATCGCTAAACGAAAGCCACTTGTAAATTAGACTAAAGTATTAATATAGGTATGCCTAATTATATGAGTCACAAAAATTATGTGGAATTCAGGAAGCAATTACATAAATTACACCCGGTACAGTCGTGGTTGCGACATGAATTGTGTAGGCCTACAGACAATTGGCAAACACCACATTGAAATATTTCACTTGCATTATATAAATGCCGATTCTCATAAATAAAGCACTGAGTTATGTCATTCCATCATACAGACATCTGAAACCTAGACATTAACAAACATTTTTTTTTATTTTCACCACACTTCAAAACACAACTTCGGCATATGCTTGTAACGATAATATTGTGGCAATTTTCCTTCTTACAAATATGATCCTTCACTTCCTACATAATTCTAAATGTACGACAAGGCTACATAATTTGAAATTACGATAAACATAACCGAAACATTCTTACAGCGCAAGAAATTAACTTCAACCTGAGTTCAACACAGCACAAATAAGGTTAAAAATTAAACACCTGATACTTTCATTGCCATATTTAACTGCAGTGTACACCTTATCCAGAGCTTCAACCTCCAGATAAAATAGCCAGAAATTTATCCTCTTGTTAGGCCTACCTAGAGTTCGTAAGATGCAATTTGTCGTCTACCTAGGAGATAAAATTTGCCCAGATGTTACCGAGAGGTGGTAAGACCAGCCCTAAGAATTATTTTGAAGCAAATAGCACTTTTCGTTGTGGAACATACATAGCAGGTCTCTTCAGTAGTTTCTGAGTAGTATGCACAGTTACAATTCTCTCTTGACCTGGATGTACCTCAACAAATATCCCTTACATGCTACCAAAGAGGATTCATGGAGTCATCACAAACAAGAACTAACGTGTTCAGATGAAGCTGAGCAATACGCTTTGTCCATTTGTGTCGCTGTTGGAGAGTGTGGAGGTACCTACTCCCTGTGCCATTGCTTTCACAGATCCGGTGGATACATTAATCAACTGTCAATGCTGATAACGGTCTATAGCAACACGGGCGTCACAACCATAGGGGACGGAGGGACACGTCCCCTCCCCCCACCAATAATACGTCTTTTCATTTTGTCTCCTCCAATATATGTATACAGGTTGTTTCTTAACTAACATGACACACTTTAGGACGTGATCCTTTACCACAAATGAAATATAGTTTCACAATGAAATTTTTGTCTACTGCAATTCGTAAGACATAAATTCACACTTGGAAATTTAATTTAAAATGGTATTTTTGCACAATATTAGAAACGACTAGGCGTTAATTTTCAATCCTGTGCACAACGTTAAGTGTTGCTGATGTCTTCAACGCATCAAGAAACCGCTCTTTAGAACACTCCCCTTCATGAAAATAACACCCTCTCGTTGAGTGGAACTTCTATGGCAAACATTTATTGTTCATTGTACAGTTTGAACAATACATACCAAGAAACATAAAAGGTCATATTTTTGAAAATCATTAGAATTCACAGTTTACAATAAATAAATCTTAAAAATAATCAGATGTTGCAGTAGCATTGTTAGCACACAAATTTCTGTGGCAAATAAATTCACACATGAAACATACCAATAATGATATGTGATAGGCATGCCAGTGTATGGGGTTGCTTGAAAGTAAGTTTGTTGAGGTTTACTTGGTTGAAATAGGTAACATGGTTCTAAAGATCTGTAGCACAGGATGTGTTTTTCAAAGTGCAAAATGCATTTACAAGCATGCTGTGTGTAATTATATTGCAGTTTTTGCCTACATGCCATGTATTGTATTGTTGGCATAGAGAACACTAGAATGCATTTTATAGCAAATGGTACATTCTAGTGACATAATAAAAATAAGACCTTTTATTGCTTAGGATGTACTGCTCAGAAAAGCAACATGAAATGTTCACAAAACCCAACGCCACAAAAATTTCTAGTCAATAAGAGGGTGACCATTCCTGTTATTTTCATGAAGGGTGTTTTAAAGAGCAGTTTCTGGATTTGGTCGAAGATCTCTGTAACACTTATCATTGTGCATAGAATTGAAAGTTAACACAAAGTTGCTTCCAAAAATTTGTCAAAATACAATTTTAAGATTAATTTTTCAGGAGGGAATGTCTCCCTTACAAATTGCATTACAGGTCAAAATTCCATAGTGTAACTAGTCTATACCTCAATTTTGATAAGGAATCATCTCCGAAAGTTTTTAACATAAGCTAAATAACAGCCTCTATATTGAGTTTCGTAGTAGTATGAAACAGTAATTCTGTTATCACTGATAGGTATATTTTTATTTGTCAATAACCTAGTTAACATGCCTGTGCTGCGATGACTTAAAACTATGGATGAAATCCATTTGCTACACATATTGGCATATATAGCCCATTCGTGATAAGATTAGCACTTTTGAATTAAAACTTTGTGTCACATTTTACACACGAATGCTTGGTTATTTGCGTCCAGTAAAGTTAGTAGAGGATTAGGTAAGTAATTTTGTGTTGTAATATCTTATTTACTAAGTGTACAGTGACGAAATTAGAGGTACCTCAAGTGCTCACCACTTTACTGAGAATGGACTATATTATTCGAAAAAGATTACGCCCAACAAAAACTACTTTTTCTTTATTTGTGTGTGTTATTGTTATTGCTGAAGATCTGTAGATGTGTTGCTTAATAATATTTTTTTAAAAAAGTGTAGACTATGTTTTGTGAAGTTTATGTTGTGTTGAACTTAATCACAGAAGATTTTATAAATAAATTGAAAGTGTAAAACTGTACATTTTTCAGTATAAATATCTGCAAGAAAATATTTTTCAACAGTTTTGTATGGTTTCCTCCATTACGTCATTCTTTCATTGCAGGCAGTTTCTGTACTATGCCAACGCCAAATGTAGTAAAGATTGACAAATTTTAAAGATATTCTTAATAAATATTTATCTGCTTAAATTTGGTGAATTTTTTTACTCATATTTTTGGCAGGTTTCAAAAAAATATTTATGTGTGTGTGTGTGTGTGTATATATATATATATATATATATATATATATATATATATGTGTGTGTGTGTATACGTATATATATATGTATATATATATATATATGTATATATATGTATATATATATATAAATATATATATATATATATTTTTTTTAGATATACTAGGATGATTAGGCAAGATACTATGATGACAGTAAATACAAGTTATTTTTAATTAATTTTTTTATGTTATGTCAAAGTTTAACAATCAGGTTTCTCCTGGTATTTAAATTCATCATTTTATGATGTGTATAGGACTGCAATATGTACTTATGTTAACTGATTTTTTTGTATTTGTAAATCTGTTCACTTAAAAAAAAATTTCTAAAAGAGAAAATTAATATTTGAACCAGCTATACAATTAACATATTTTAATTATGAGAAATGCTTAAATAACCCCATTTTGTACGCTGGAACCTCAACATTTTCTGGGGGAGGACCCCGGGACCCCCCGCTTTCTTTTGGGGATGGGTGTTCCTTAACAATTAAAAATTCTTCAGTCCCCCCCAAAAAATATGAGCTTGCAACGCCCATGGATAGCAAGGACAGTAAAATCTGACTCCAGGACAGCAGTTAATAATTTTAAGTTGAGAAAGGACCAGGTGTTCAAGCAGAGAGGTCATTTTGATAAGCACTGAGGGGACACAATTGGTAGGAGTTGACAATGGCTTCCTCTTGAATAATGACAGTGTTGAATTTTTTATAAATAAATAATACTGTTATTAGTTCTTGAACACCAATCACTCAGGCCAGGTGTGTGAACGGATGTAATTTAAGCCTCCCAGCCACCAAAGTGTGGACCACTGGGCGAATTGAATTACCAGGTAATTCCCAAAGATGTCAGCTCCTTAATAACACTTTCTTGATATGATAACTAGTGTAACTCACCCAACTGGTTGGCCGTACCAATGAAGTTTGTTCCACAGTTGCTATAATAGGTGTGTGAGCATGTACCTCGTTGACTGATTATCTCGTGTATACGATATGAATATTGTAGTGGAGAGGTCAGAGGCCAGCTCTAGGTGGACAACTTTGCTGACAAAAACTTATACAGGCACAAGTAGTCCTTATCAAATCAGGTGCCACGAATGTGTGGCATTGAGATGGTAAACTGCCCACCATAGTCCACACCAGTCATGGCAGAGGGTTTCACTTGTACTCTGGCTGCAGGGAGATTTCCGATATACGAAGTAGACGTCACAGGCTTCGCTCTGCAACATTTGTGACATAAGGATGCACAGCATTTTGTTACCCTTTTGTCGTTGATAATCCAAAACCAAATACATTGCAAGGTCTGGGTTCCTGAATGCTGATTCATATTGTTCTCATGTAGTGCTGAGCTGATAAGGGTTTTGAGCCTTTTCCCATGCTACCGATACTAGCTTATTGATACTACTGATTCCGATACTGCCTAAAAGTTTTTGCAGTGTGTAAAGAGAAGCTTATTTTTTATTTAAGAAAACTTATACAGTAATACAAAACACAATGATTACAATTTAAAGTAAAACATACTGCAATTTCCGAAATAATAAATATTTGTTTATAGCTGCACTTACCACATTAGTAGGCCTACATTACTTTTTTCAGTCTCAAAACACATTTTTAAAACTACTAGGTGGATTACGGTAACTTCAGCTTAACAATTTTAGACTTTTAAAATACAAGAATACATCTTGAAAGTTTTCCACTTAAACGTATGCATGTTTTCCAGATGCTGTTTTAAATTAGATGTGCTAAATGACTGGGCTGTTAAACCACAACTAGACACTAAACATTTGCAAATATTACAAATAGCTTTATTTTCTTGTCTTGCTAACAGTGAAAAAATTCCACACGTCACTCTTACATCCTGACATTTTTTAAGCTATGATGAAATTTATGCTACGTACATAACCGATTTGGCACGGCACTTCCCAAACAGATACAATGGATAAACGAGCACGTTACGCGGCATAGGTGCCAACGTTCTAAACACCATATATTGAGGCAAATAAAATTTTAGAACTTCTGAAAATTTAACTAAAATTAAATTATTTAGATAACTTATACAACACTCTTCGTTGCTAGTGTAAACGATGAAAGAAGAACAGTTGTACTTACGTACTAACTTCAAACGCCATTGTTACGAACGTAAGAAAAAATTAAAACAGCCAACACGTCCCGAATGTCACGTTGGTAGCTATGAAAACAAGCTTTGTGCAAATGGAAGCCACAGTGTTTCTTTTACGTTTACAGTTAATTTTGTTTGTAAATCTCGTGTACTTCGAACAAGTAACACGAACTGCGTTTATCAAAATTAATTTCCTTAAAACTGCAATTTCAACTGAAATCAAGAAATGGGTATATCGGTTTAATAACAGTAATTTTTATGTGAACTGTCCACAATTCCGATTTTGATGATATCGGCCGGTTCCGATATAACCTGGTTCGGCTCGGCACTATTCACATGGATGATTGATCAGCAGTTCTGTGAAGCGATGGCAACTGGCCAGAGCAGTAGGGTGTTTTTGGCTGAAGGATGCAGTAGAATTGCAAATGTGATCACCTACTCTGAGCACTACAGCAGAATCCAGGAGTGGTACAGTTTCTTAATGATGGTTCTATTGCCTTCTGACAACATAGGACATGGCAATTTCAGGTACATATGTTTGGAATTGAACTATTTCAATCCGGATTTGTAAGACACAGTCAAAATTTTATGGTTGTAAGGTCTAGACAAACTTAAAACCATCCTCAACTCTAAGACGCAAGATTGTATAGTCTTCCCCTCTCACCTAGAATTTGTTCTCCAAAGCTCCCAGACTGGTCTTCAAATGTCTCCTAATCTCAGAAACAAACCAGTTCATCCTAAATTACCACCCAGTGCAACAGCCAAGAAATCTTATCACTACCAAGGGATCATATCCATGCAATAGTCCATGCTGCAGCACATGTGCCATACAGAAACCATCCACTTCTTTTAATAGCAGACTTACCAACCAAGCTTACCCCATCCAAGATAGCTACTACTGTGTCACAGAAAACCTAGTTTACCAGGTGCAGTGTAAACACTGCACAGCAGAGTACAGTGGCTTCACTACCGACACCCTCAGCCAGTAGATTAATGGCCACAGGGCAACACGAAAAAGGCTGTGCCTGGTACAAATGTTTACGCAGTGGATAAGCCAGTTGCATGTCATGCAGCATCCCGTAATCTAAACTCCTGCTACCAGAGTAGTAAAAGCCGTACCAGAATCCAATAACAATAGAGAATTAAGGCGATGGGAAATAGCCCACCAGTAACGAAATACAGACAACCACCAGGCAGGCTTAATTGTGTTCACGTAGCAAACATTCAAAATTTTATATTTGCTTGGCATAGTGTTAGTTTTGTAGATGTTACCTGTGACTGCATTTTCCACTTGTAAACATTGTTTAGCTCACATAGTTTCCCCTTAGCGGCATGCCAAAGTCAGAATTTGCAAGTTATAGGAACATAGGTTTAACAAAAACCAAGCAACTTACTCGAATGAAACAATTTACACTGAAATTAGATATAATGGGCACTATGCTAAAAAATTTAAAAACACACAAACAGTCATTTTATCTTTTTTAAAAATTGTGATAAATGCAGTAAATTTTCGTCATTTTCGGATTTTTTTTAAAAAGTACAAAGGAATTACATTGTGTTTTTAAATCTTTTAACATAGTGCCCACATTATCTTATTTCAGTGTAAATTATATCATTCGAGTAAGTAACTTGGTTTTTGTTAAATCTATGTTCCTCTGTCACTTGCAAATTCTGACTTTGACATGCCACCATGGGAAAACTATTAGAGTTAAAAAATTTCTACAAGTGGAAAATGTAGTCACAAGTAACGTCTATAAAACTAACACTATGCCCGGCAAATATAAAATTATGAATTTTTACCACGTGAACGCCTTTAAACCTTTGATAACCTCGTCTCATTTTCCTGTGTTCAGTTCTGCCTCTTACTCTAGTATGCCTCCTGCCCACTAGCTGAACCAATTACCACCCGCCGCCATCCTACATTACTTACCTATTTTGAAGAAAGAGACCTTCCCACATCTGATAAAGTAGAACATGAAAAATTGTAACGTTATCATTTTTATTTTGTTAATTAATATATTAAATACTGTAGTTTAAAGTTCCCTACTCTTTTGACTTTGTTCCTTAGCTACTGAAGTTTTAATGAATAATAATTTAGGAGCAGGTTTTTTGTACGTTCTTTACGTTTGTGCCTTAAATGCCTTCTGCATAACACCATTCAATTTTTCTTTAAAAACTATTTTTGTTAATTTTCTTGAAACTTTTATGGTTTTTAAATGTAACTGCACTTTATTTGGGAAAAATATTTTGTTAATTTTGTTTTGTTAGTGTGTATACTTCTTAAAAAGAATACCTACAAATTAAATGTAGACCTTTGAAATAAAACTTTTTTGTATAATGTTTGGTAATTGCATCTTATTTTCAACATAGTGTCAGTAATATCTTATTGTCAATTCATCATTTGTAGATAATTGTTAATGTTTTTACTAATAGTAGTCAGACTATTGGGAAAACTTATATACATACATGCGTAGAATCAGACTACAGCATGGTCATCAACAGTATGTCTAGATTATTATATAGTGGTTCTCATTCTTGTCATCCCTGTTTGAAGATGTTAAGACAACTTGCCTCAGTCAGCATATGTCACTTAGATGTACATTCTGTGCGAGTATGAATGTGCTATCTGATATGTGTGATGATGACCCCAGAGCTAGTGGACTGCGACAAGGAAGACGACGGGTGTGGCGGTGGTGAGATGGTGACGGCGTACAAAGTGATAGAGAAACTTGGTGGGCTGGAGACAGAGAATGAGTACCCATATGAAGGTGAGAACGACCAGTGCCACTTCAACAAGAGCGAGGTGCGTGCAACCATCACGGGCGCAGTCAACCTCACCAACAATGAGACTCAGATGGCACAGTGGCTTGTGAAGAATGGGCCCATCTCCATTGGCATCAATGCCAACGCCATGCAGGTATTGGACAATGTTACAAATGCATCAGTACTTTATTGTCTGTGTATTAATATTAGTCATAACTACAGTAGTATACAGAGTATTTTGAAGTTCATAACTCTAATATAACACCTCCCAATGAAACAAATCAAAACAGTAGCCTTTGAATGTAATATTTATAAACATATCTCACACCTGACAACATAAAAGTATGTGTTGGATGGAAAAAGGAATTAGCGCATTGTTTTGAACAAAACTTCAGTCTAGTGGTAATATCACACCACCTTTTTGATTATCAAACTTGGGTAGTTACAGTGGCAGTTGTCTGAAACAATAGGTTGAGAACAGCGATGAATCAGAAATACTACTGAAATGTGTATAAAGACACTGCCAAACACCATTACATTTAGTTCACAAAATAAAACAGTCAACTAAAATTGTGTTGTATGAATTGTGTAATGTAGTGTTGTGACCAGTTGGACCTAATAGGCTTTGAACTGGGACAACATCCCTCACTTGAGTGGCCTAGGGTACAAGTAGTGTGTTGGTGTGCTGGCTCTGCCGTACTGTAATTAAAAGTTGTAAGTGGCTGCATCCCAAACATGCACGAGATCACATGGACAAGAAAATGTGGGACAGCAAACATGTGTAGTGTGTGTGTATAGTGGAGAGTGTGTGAGTATAGTGGAGCGTGTGTGTGTATGGAGGAGCATGTGTGTGTATGGAGGAGCATGTGTGTGTATGGAGGAGCATGTGTGTGTATGGAGGAGCATGTGTGTGTATGGAGGAGCATGTGTGTGTATGGAGGAGCATGTGTGTATATAGTGGAGTGTGTGTATATATAGTGGAGTGTGTGTGTATATAGTGGAGTGTGTGTGTATATAG